>JAUZNJ010038246.1:0-11153 GCA_034780135.1 Jordanella pulchra
TCTCTATCTATCTATCTATCTATCTATCTCTCTATCTATCTATCTATCTATCTATCTATCTATCTATCTATCTCTCGATCTATCTATCTATCTATCTATCTATTGTTGTTTTGTTTTGTTTCAGGCAGAAACAAAACAAAACATAACCTCCAGGTTCTACAAGTACCTTAAGCTTTCCCTTACCTCTGTCTTATGTCTCTCAGTCACATAGCACCTCCCAGGTTCAACCCAGTATAGCTGGTACATTATGAATCATGCCTCAATACGTTACGGTAAACACTTTGGAATCCATCCTACTCTGTAATATTGTTTTCATCTATTCTTTCTTTCTTACTGCCACAATAGGATGAGGGATTTTCGTTTCTTTCCATTGTTATGCAAAGCCCTTGTCTTTCTCCTATTGTTCTCATCTCGTATTGCTGCTTATTTAAGCTCATCCCATCGCTCTGATGTTTCAGTTTCACTTATTGGCTTAATTACAGCTGAGCATCCTTAATGCAAATGATGAGAGACAAATGAAAAACAAATACAATCAAGACCCTGTCTTATTAACTAGGTTGTCTGATCTAACCAAACACCTCCAACCTTGGCTGTGTGTTTGTTGTGCACAGTGCAATGTGCTGATGGAGAGATGGTAAAGCTCATGTAAACACAGGTTTACATATGCACACAGAGTAATAATGATTTGTGATGGGGTAAAGGTAAAGTGGTATGTAGTGTTATTAGGTCAGTCAACAGGATGAAAATAGCTCAACTGTTCTTATGGGGAAACTCTGCACAAGGCAATGATTACATCAACTCTATTTAAAGTGTTTCCCATCACATTGGAAATTTCCTCAAGAATTATTTTTTAAAGCAGCAGATTTGGATCTAAGTGTAACAGGAACCCCGACTAAAAAAATCTAACAATATGTTAATTTGACGCCTTCCTCTCCATCGTCCAAATCTGATATTATGTCCATTATTATTATCTATCAGGACTCAAATCAGGACTCTAAAACAATATACGAATAATTTTGGACTTAATATCTTCAATAAATTAGCCAACTTCCAAGCTTTATTTGGTTTTAGTTTTATGACTCTCATAAGGATTTTAGAATTTGTACTTTTTTAATTTTTGCATCTAGTTTCAGTCATTGATCAGAGGTTTTTAGTCATTTATAGATAAATAATTGAAACCAACAGTACGTCAGTTTACTTCACCATAGCTTTTTTTTTTTACTGATTAAACGTAAAGCTCTTTGTTCCCTTTACTCTGTATAAAAATTGTTTTTTAATAGATACGGGTTGATTAAGAACTTAGACCAAGAAAACATGTTAAAAGTAGCTGTGAAATAAAACAAAAACAATATAAAAAAATATAACAAGAATATAGATAGTTAATATTTTTAAAACATTTCTGACACACAGAGGGCCATAAAAACATTTTTACCTTTTTCAGCTATTATATCTAAACACACTCAAAGAAACTTTCCTTAATGAAATCAACTCTCCTGTCTTCACCCAATATTTCTAAAAATCAACTATCACAGTGGAAAACTCAACTGCTGGGAAGTTCTAGTGGATCTATGAATGTGTTTTGGTGCATGCTTGATCAGTCATGCATGTTGTGGATATCAAGTAGTGTGTATTCATTTGTGTTTGTTTAGTGGGGGGAGCAAACCTCAGCCTGTCATCTTGAGAGGCCTGCTCGCTGCAGCCATAAACAAGTCAGATCCAAATTAGCTGCTCAGAAAACCCATGGCCTTGAGTGCTGCTGTCCTACCCCCCAGCTACATTATTGAGCAATGCTAATGATCCAGGCTCCACTCATTTACTCTCTCTTCAACACACTTTTGCCGGCTCTTGGTTTAGTTTTAGCCGGTCTGAAGTTGCAGTAGTTGTATTAGTTTAGACTTCTCCCCCCCTTCTCCCTCCCCAAAAAAAGCAAAAAGCTCACAAAAACACACATACCCACTGGGAGAGGGACTCTTCACTCTGACTCTTGCTGACTCTCTCTCAAGGTTTTGGTAAGCATTTCTGCTCCTCCAGGTTTTAATAAGCAGTGGCGCAGGGGGCTTTGTGCGTGTGTGTGTATTGGTAGAGTGTGCACATGCGTGGTTGTTTCTACATGTGTATGTTTGAGCAGGGAGCTGGTAACGAGACACAGAGCCCCATCTACCAGTAGTACTACCAGTGCCTCACCACTGTTTACTCTAGCAAATCCTGAACGAGGCCACAGCGCTCCGGAGAGAGCTTTGCTCCTGTTAATTGGTCATTAAAAGTAGTGGTTGTGGGCCTTACTAAATCTTTAAACAGGCCATGAAATAATAAGAGGAGAGGTTTGTCACCGGTGTTAGCTCCCCAGAGCGAGCAGAGAGGCAGAGGGGAAGAAGAAAGGAGAGCAGGACTCGGCTTTTGATCATTATCTGTGGAATTAGCATGACTGATAATAATTGCTCTGTTCATTTCAGACCTTGTAAATACATCATGGATATGGGGCCACACGTCGGCAGATGAAAGGAGGTTGGCATTGATGTGTGAGGGTGTACAGAGAGGTGGGCTGGAGGGGAAGACTGTGGCAGTAATTATGATTAGTGAGAAAAATACAAAGTCTTGTTAGAAACAGGTTGAGCCAACATTGGCTGAGGGTTCGGCGCAATGAATTTTGATTGCTGCACCTCACTTATGTTAAATATGCCCGATTAAGTCATACAAGCTTTGTCTCGTCTCAAGCAGGCAAAAAGCAAAACATAAACCTGCATGGACAGACAAAAAAAACCCAAAACAAAATGTAAAGTATCTAAGAAAAGCATCCAACACGAGTTCCAACTTTGAATTTCATCACAGTTTATGGCTATGTTTTAGGCATCTGGTTCTTACCTGACAGGGAAAGCAGGGTCTCTCACAGAAGTGCCCTCTCTGCCCGGATGATACCTCAGGTGTAGCACCAGCACATTGAGTTATCGCAGCATAACAGACCAAGTCAAACTGATTTTTTCTGTAGAATAAACAAGGGATGAACAATATGAAGAGAACATGTATTATGCAATGAAGTTGGAAAATGTTCCAATGAGGATAAGATATACAATAAATAAATACTTAATTCTATAGAGTAATTTCATTCTGCTCTAAGTTCTTTGTAATATCAGATGCTACACAACTATTAGCACCTTTATCATATAAACTTTAAGAAATGCCCATAAGTTCACAGTATTAAGTATTGTGTTAATTTGAAGGTATTTTCTGTAATTTGTTTTAACAGATCTGTTATCCGTTTTTATTTATCAGACTAATTTACACCACAGAAATATTTCGAAAAAAAAACTAAATTCTGTAAAGAAACGAATAAGTGAGAAAGAAATATGTTAAAAAACAAAAAATAGCAGAAATCTTATCTGGACATTTTCTGTTTTTTTCTGTTCTTTTTTGTTGTGTTTTTTTACAGTGTAGCAACCTCATTGACATCCAAACAGTCCTTTACAAAATTATATGCAATGATTCAATCATAGTTCACTTATTGACATATTGTGTAGCCCTATGGTCAACACCAAACTTGAGGAATGAAACAAACACACTGTAAAAGAAATTTCTGTAAAAAAAACAGAAAATGTCCTGGTAATTATCTGACAGGACTTTTTCTGTGTTTTTATCGATCTTTGTGTAAAAGAAACAAAAGATTTGCAGAAAAAAAAAACATATCCATTTTTTACTCTAGAGTGTTGCCCATTGTCGTCAGTGGAGTTGTCAGAACTCTCTGACTTAAATAGCTCTGATAAATTCGACAGATCTGTAAAAAAAAAAAAATACGGAAAATTCCTTGAAAGAAATACAGGACTTTATTCTGTGAATTTACGGACATTTCTTACAGTGCAGGAAAACCCCAAATCCAACCCACTTGAAAGTTTCAAAGCTATTTCAGCATCTCAGTCCAGATGTTTCAGAAATAAACTCTAACTTAGTCTGTGGGCCAAGTTCCTTCTATCTAGATGCAAACATTAAACAGATTGAACAAATTCAACAATAAAGGACTGTAAATATGCAAACACTTTTCACAACACATGTCTTTTCATAGCTGAGTTGTCTTTCAAAAAAGGAAGATTAATAACCAGAAAAAGCTTTTCATTCCCTGTCAGTGTCCTGGATGTCTCTGATAATAATTGTCTTTCGGTCAGCTAGAATTCCTTGTTTTTTTTAAAAAAAAACCCTGTTGACTTCAAAAGGTGTATTGAAACTTTCACAGAAATAAAGAGAGAAAGAAGTATGTCTGCTTCAAAAATATGATGTAAGGTTTTAGCAAATATTTTACATTTATTTTCAAGTCAAATATTAACCATTCTTTGATTCTTTAGTATAGATGTTATAAACAATTTTTTTTTGTTATTCTCAGTCTTTACATAAATCCTGATAAGAATGAAGTACCTTGAACTCACCTTCTGCCTGTTGACAATATTTACTGTAGTCACCTGGAGACATTGGCATGAAACGACCCTCTGATGGTTATTGATTAAGACCTGATTGATGACAGACATCGAGCAACTTAATTTAGCACATAAGAAATCAGGTAACATTACTAAAAAAAAAAAAAAAAAACTCATCACAGCAATTACACTTAGTAGTTGAACAGCAAATACCAGCTTCATATTTGATATGGAAATGCTGAATTTACACATCTCTTTGAGACATTTCTTCATCTTTTCACTGTATATATCCAACGGCGCCTATCTCCACAGCCCAGTGTTGCGGTTCATTTTGCACAAGTTTTAGTCTCTAAAAATTCTCTCATAAAGCAAATGACAAATTCTTGCAACATTCGTTGATTAAAATCATAATAAAAATAGTAAATCTCAAATGTTTTCAGGTTTCTATGGTTCAGTCTTCAAAACTTTCAGTTATTTCTAGTTGATACTCTCATCTAAGGAATCCATGACAAATTTAATAAACAAAACGTTTTGAATTAAATCAGCACTAGAACCTTTAAACTTCATAAACTTTCCAGCTTCTCATAAAATTAACTGAAGGATAACAGAATTCCCATCCTTTTGAAATACATGCGGCACTAGAAAAAAAAATCTTATTTTAAATATTCATTTGGCAAAAATTGACAAACCTGTTTTATATTCTTCAAAAGTAAAATATGAATATTATTTAACTGTTTCAACAACCCCTGATTAACTACGTTAGAGTGACAAATAAGCATCATGCATTAGTTGTTACTGACACAGATCAGTCAAACTCTTGTGCAAGTCAGCATCTGTCCCTTTGCATAGGCTATGATATGGCCAATGAATTACATTTCTGAATTTTTTTACATCCTAATTTGATAAAACCAGCATTTTGAGTTTGTGTTGTCTGAATGTCATAATCACCAAATTAACAAATACTAAAATAAATCAGCTTAATTTTTAGAGTGATATGTATGAATTAATCAACTTTTTAAATATGTTCAAAGCTGCTAATATGCCCTTTTCTTTTAACGTTTACAAAAAAACAGAAATTACAACAGTTGGGTTCAGACAACAGGTGTCGAGCTACAGTTGCACATAGGTATCACATAGATCCACAATACACTGTGTATCATAGCTTCCTAAGTCATCTGAGAGTAATGATTCTGTTATACTTGCATGGCTTCTCATATATTGATTTGGACCAGGATGAGACCCCTCCCAGGAGGGCCCCTCTATTCCTCAGCTTCCCGTCCCCCTCTCCAATTGTGTCTTAGGGTGCATGTGTGCAAAATACCAGCAGTCTGCGTGTGAGCGGGCAAAGACTGTGCAAGTGAAAGAAGACAAACAGGAAGACAGAAAGAGAAAAAGAGAATCTGGAGCCTCAGGTTTAAATCTAGACAAAAGCATGTGTTTTCACACACACACATGCATCCTATGACCCTGCACACTCTTATTGTTGGGGTATCAGTTTGAGCCATCAATAATGGTGCAGTGGACTGTGAAGGGACAGGCATGACCCAGACTGCCCACGCTGTGGAGTGCATACATGTGTGTGGCACAATACGACCATGCAAGAGCACCAAAAGATACACATATAAGATTAAGAAAGTCTGATCGCTAACCTACATGACCTTTTCGCTCCTCGTCAGTGTGTGTGTGTGGGGGGGGGCTGTGTGTAGGCCAGCTACCCCCTTTGCATCTGATGCTCCTCTTACTGGTCCACCCATACCACCCATTGTTTCCTCCCTCCCATCCATTGTCTCAATCCAGAATAGAGGGATGAGCAGGCAGTAGATGCTGATTCAGATAACTGGTCCTTCACAAACTTGGAGAAAAAAAATATGATTGCTGATGTGTTTTTTTCTTTTGGGAACACTTAAGAAAACTTAGATGTTAAAATCCATTTGAAAGCCCGATTTCAATGCCTTTTTTATCTTTTAATTGAAAAAAAAAATTCATACTTTAATTGGAATTAGCATAATTCTTTGCCTTTTTATTTAATGCACACAGACCTTGAGTGATTCTGAATTTTTAAGCCATGCCCTTTTAACAAGTTCTGCATTTTTATCTGTTGATATAAAGCAGGCAGCCTTCATCCATTTTCTACCAAATCATAAAAAATATTTTTTCTCCCGTTTTCTTAGAGGCAACTACAATACCATGTTTTCTGTGTGTCATCTATCATGTTTAGCTTCCCTTTATTGCAATACACTGACAATACATCTCACTTACAAAGAAACAAGCCCTGAATTTGTCTTGCTGCTGCTCCGACTTATATTTCTAAGTGATATGAACACATGGAGGTAAAACATGATTCTCACACAGAAGAAACATTTGACCTATGAAGTAATATTTTTGAAAATAGGCCTGTAAGTGCACATGACAGCTAACAAGGTTTTGGCTGCCATCTTCAGGCTGCAGTGAGTATTATTCTGTGAGCCATAGATATGATTTTAAAACCCTAAAGCTAAGCATGCTGATTGTTCTTTCATGAAAATTAGACATCCCCACCCCTAATCTCTTTTAATTTCATTCAAGGATTTGTAGGAGCCATAACCCTAAGATCTACATTACACATAATCATTAAGTGTGGTGCATGTTTACATAAATCCACATCATCAGCTTGATTCTTTTTTTTAACAGATTTGCACACATGTTAATCGTTTTCCTCGAAAGCGTGAGCGACTGAGTGACTCGTCGCAACAACGCTCAGTTCAATGATGAAAGCAGAACAATTACCTGCTACACACAAAGTTTTTTTTCAGGTGCATTTCAGGTAAATTTATCCAGGTTCACTGCTAGTATGGTGCTAAAGGTGTTTTTTTTTTTAATGTGAATATCTATCTTGAGGATTACATATATAGAGAGAAGAGAAGTCTACTCCAAATCATGCTCTGAACCCTCAGGGAGTTGTGGTATTAAATAAGACCTACATTTGGAGCATTAGTGGAATTCAATATGTGCAATGTAATTATTCTGCTCAATAAGCCACTGGAGGAGAATATTCCATTTACAACAAGCTCTAAAGCAGGTACATTCAGGTGATGTTGTATGTTCATGCAATATCAGCCAACTAGCTTACAGTGAAAAAGGAGGGAGAAGCCTGTATTCTTATTAAATTGTTTTCTTTTTAGGAAAAAGAAAATGCTTGAACTTGCAGGTAATGTAGTTCTGAGTTGTTGGTAAAAGCAAAAAAACTGCAAAATTATACACCGGAAATCCAGCAATTTTCACTCTGAAATCAGTGTTTCTAAAACTATGACGACCATTTTATCTTTATTTTTATTTTCTGACATTCTGATTAGATGTTCGGCTCAGCTGTGCTGTAATGTGAAAGACGGGTCAAAGTTATTCCCAGTTATTCCACAAAATATTGATTTCTGAACTCTAAGCTAAAACATTAGTGTTATGTTGTTTGAAAATGAGGATGAAAGAGTAAAAACAGGTTTGTCAATTTCAGCAAATGAATTCTCGAAAATACTTATTTTCTAGCGCCGCATGTGTTTCAACAGGAGAGGAACGCCACAATCAACAAGAAGAGCTTTCGTTAGTAATTTGAAAAGTTGAAACATCCATAAAGTTGGAAAGTTTTTAATGTTAATTTCATTCAATGAAATGTAAGGATTTGTTAAACTGAAAGAGGTTCAGGTTTGCTGACCTTTTTTCATTACTTTCTTATTTTAGTTGGTTAAGGTGAATATTATAAATACAAAAGCACTGATCAGGCTTCACCAGACCAATACCAGTTGCTTTATTTCTTTGAAGTATTAACCCATGATTAAAGAACTATGACAAAAGCAGTAACCTTTATATAAATAAAAATATGGAAAATTTAATGTGTCTTTTTTTAACAATCTGAACTGGGTTTTTAGTTGTTGTTTTTAATAACTCAAGAAAAATACAAAAAAAGAACTCGCTTATCAAGTTCTTAGCTTTTAATGATTTCATCAATAGAAAAAAATAAACATATTTTCAGTATTTATTGAGCCAATAACTGACTAAAACCATTTACCACTAAAATCTGCTGATTTCAATCTTTTGCTGATTCATTTGTGCATCTCTTATTTATATAAGGGACATTATTAACATTTGATACTTTATTTGGTACCACCCACTGTGTTGGCACAAATTCAGTAATATTTAGATCTGAAAAGTAGTGAGGACAACACTTGTTAAAGAATCAAAGCACAAACTCAGAGAGCTGTTGCCTAACTGCAGCATCACCGATCCAAAACAGGAGTTTGAAAGAGTGAGAGCAGGAGGGAGGGGCTTGTGGGGGGTAGGGTGGGGGTGTTGTGTGTGTTTCATGCTGTCCCAGTTGCCTAAAGTGATTCTCTCAATAATGTATTAGAGCACTTGTTTATTATTTACTGTTTACACAGCTTAAGTCATGCTGCTTTTGTGGAGCGACACTCTCACTCATGCCGTCTGCGCAGAGCAGAGCAGGCGAAACAACAAGCAACAGCGCAGACAGACAAGCCTGTGCTGCCAAAACAGGGCAGGCAGGCAGCCAACCAAACCGGGCAGCCGCCCGCTCTGCACCACACTCACTTGATGCAGAGGCACTGAACTGAGAAATAAAGGACATCTCGGTTCATAGGAGCCGTTGTATATGCATCCTGAGGTTGTCAAAGAAAAAACGCGCACATGTGCAGAGGGGTTCGAAAATGGATGAGGATAAGGGGGGAAACAATGAGAGGGTAGGCTATTTATATTATGCAAGCATATAACTGGCCACTACCCTAATCCTGTATTTCTGTATCTTTTTTTGAGTAAAAGCAGCATTTGTGTGAAATAAAAGGAAATAAGTGCAGCAAAAAAAATATGAAACTCTATATACATGAAATACTCATGCATTAAATATGTTTTATGTTTACACAATAATCATGACATAAATAAACAAGAAGTGCATTAAAACATTGGGTGTTGATCCAGTTTTAATGTGTGCAAACATCTGCCAGTTATAAAGTTCTGTTTTGGTAACTAAAGCAGCTTTGATGTATGTGACAATGTGCTACAATAACCAATTAACGATAAAGTTAACCAAGCACTGATAAAAAAAATATTATTCTTATTCATAGTTTTATTAACTTACAATATATCCACATACAAACCAATTCTATGTTTAAAGATCTTACCATAAAAATAGGCACATATGAACTTTAGTCATTGATAGTGCTGCTATGATGGTTTTGGGCAAGAATGATAACTAAATATAAATTTGACTTTTCAGCCTTACTCAAAAGTATTTTTACTTTTATTAAACTATAGTACTAGGGGTAAAAGCTTTTCAATGTTTTTATCATCATAGAAACAATGAAAACTGCTATGAAATAAGAAAAATACTGGAGCTCACAGGAATTTGTAGCAAAATCTAGCTTTAGTTCTAATCTAAATTAAACTAACTACTAACAGAGATTTGTCCCCCATTTTGTTGTATTCTTTTTTTCTAAAGATTCAAGAACCAATGGGCAAAATATTGAAATCTTATAATTATCATGATATGCTCTGATCATTAAAAAACTGATCACATTAAAGTAACTAACTGTTCGGACGTTACTTACTAGACGTTTTTTCCTGCTAGAAGGACGTTTTTCCTCTCCACTGTCACTGTATGCATGCTCTGTGTGAGTCAACACAATCAGCTGGTTTTAATTCAACAAAAAACTTTTTTATATCAATCCAACTGTATGATCTGATTGAACTGTTTATGTGCTATGAATTGGCACTATGTAAACAATCTGTAAAAAAGAAAAAGTGAAAATACATTTTTTTGGCCAATTTATTCTCAATTTAGAGCAAGTACATTGATGCAGCTTTTTTATGATAACTAAAGATCTGATGCACGACTGAAAGCAGTCTTGAAAATGACAAATTCTATGTTGGATCCAGACTTCTACCTTTTTTGAAGAACCTAGAGCAAAATTCTTGTTTCAAAAGAAATAATCATTGGCAAAATATTAATTAAATAAATAAATCTTAAATGTTTTCAGTTCATCAAAAAATGAGGAAGGCGATTAGAAGAGTTTGGTGTAACAATATTTAAGACTTTGGCTCTCAGGCCTCAGTGGAGTACATTAACAATAATTTTACTGTGATTATATGCATGAGCTACTCCATACATGAGCCCCTGAAACTGAGATGGTATGACGATGGATGCCACTAAAACAAAGCGCAGTTTCATGATGAGCAAGCATAGAGCGACAGTGGACAGAAAAAGCTCCCCTTGGGAAGACATCTCTGGTGAAAATAGGCTCAAGATGTCGGTCTTCTGCTTGATGAGCTGGTTACGCCTTGTAAAGCATGAAGAGTCCTTTAATAGGGACTAGCTGCAGCATGGAGTAGGAGCCAGAAGGAGGTTGCAAGGATGGTGGAGACGGGGATTGAGGAGGGTTGAATCAGAGTCATAATAGTCAAAGTCTGATATGCGATCCAACTTGATGCTTGTTGTTTGTAGGTTGAGCTGTTGATTGAAGTCTTTTAAGCAGAAATCTGATTCTGATTGAATAACGAGCAGGTGTGGATTCCAATTAGCTACTTCACAGACAGATGAGCTTCTGATTGCATGTATATATATATATATATATATATATATATATAAATTCCCTTCTCACCCTCCACAGGTGGTCTCTTTCATGCTCTGAGCTCCGGTCCTCTACCAGAGGCCTGGGAGCTTGAGGGTTCTGCGCAGTATCTTGGCTGTGCCTAGAACTGCACATTTCTGGA
>JAUZNJ010038247.1:0-11153 GCA_034780135.1 Jordanella pulchra
AATTATTAGATTTAGATTAATTATATTAATCTAAATATCGTACCCTTTGAGACGTCAGTGGCGAGCCAAACCATTCATTGGCGGAAGGTGCTCCCTTCAGTGAAGTCAAGTAATTTTCAGATGCGGAAGTCAACTCAGTTTCGTCGACATGGGGCAGATCAACAGGATACATGGCTTTACTTAGGCTGCAGATAGGAGATATAACAGGCGTTATAATGTCCCGATACAGGAAATCAGTGTTAACGTTATTTTAATAGTGTTCTTGATAAAAAATTGTCCAGAGATATAAAACCAGAAACGTTGTCAGGTCGTTCATTTGTGTTTTGTTTGCTGGTTTACGAACCAAATGCAACCTGAAACGCTCCTCGACAACAACTTGCGTCTTACAACAGTGATGTCTATGAAAGCAACACGTCACGAAGTAATAACGGATCTTCTCAGCCAAAGATAGAGAAAATGAATCTGTTACTCAATGAAGTTGTGAATGACACAGCAAGGTTTAAGTGCTCTCTGTACCTTTTTGGGGGATAAGTTGCTTAAACTTTGATCCCAGCTGTGTGTCCTTTATCCTTGATCTACAGCGCCATCTATTGACATAAAACGACATTTCAGATGACGACCAGAAGCAATATTGGTGGACCTTCAAAATAAAAGCAGGTACTAAACCATTCTTCTGTCTTGACTTCATTAAATAAATAAATAAAACGCTAGTCTGCTCTTTATGAAGTATCTATTGGAGGTTTCTCTTTGTTGAATAGAGGTTGGTCCTTTTTACTGCTTCTATATATTGCCCTATAGGGAGGAGTTGTTATTTTTCTCAGAGAAGTAGAAGGAGGCAGAAGGAATAGCTCAATCCTGCGGAGGAGAATTCAGTCCAGACATAAGCCTCTCCTTGGCTCTACTGTACCTTTCTTATATCTCATCTAAAATGGTTAGGTTATCCAGCGCTTTTATCTAGATGTTTGCTGTGATACATTTATGCTGCTGGAGGACACAGGGGCCACTTCATCATTCTACTTCATTCTATTTTTACTCTCGATTCTGAAATACCGGGCTGTACGGTGGAGAAGTGGTTAGCGCTGTTGCATTGCAGCAAGAGGGTTCTTTGGTCCCGGCCTGGGGTCTTTCTGCACAGAGTTTCCATGTGCATGGGTGGGTTCTCTCCAGGTACTCTGGTTTCCTCCCACTGTCCAAAAACATGACTGTTAGGTTAATTGGCATCTCTCAATTGTCCCTAGGTGTGAGTGTGTGTGTGCATTGTCGTGCGTCCTTGTGTGTCTGCGTGTTGCCCTGCGACAGACTGGTGTCCTGTCTTTGGTGTACCCCGCCTCACTCCCATAGTCTGCTGGAGATAGGCACCGGCCCAACCGTGACCCTGATGGATGAAGCAGAAGATGGATGGATGGATTCTGCAATACTATTAGTTCAACCCATAACTGTATGTTCTGTCTCCTTTTTCTTATCATAGTAGCTTTATTTTATCTGTTCCTGTTTGACTGTGAGTCAATCGTGGACATAACTATCAGCTGTCCTGCTATCATCACCTTCAGTTATACATAATAAAGTTGGGCTGTTTTTAAGTGTTTAGTCCGGTTTCTCTCCAAGACAAAGCTGTGGGTTTTGTCTTGTCTTTGTCTTGGGCGACAGCTTTTTATTAATATAAAACAGACCTTAAGCCTTATATGTTTATGTGCCACAGAGGATAAAGGTAATAGTCTAATTATATAAAATATATTTACATATGTTTAATAAAGTGTTTAATAAAGTCTTTGTTTTAGCTATAGACTTAAAGAGTCGTACAAAAATATGAGACAAAAGGAAAGAAAACAATCTAGAAGTGAAGAAAGGTCAGACACGTACTTTATTTTATTTTGAAAACTATTCAGCGGATGTTTTTTCCGTCTCGTTTATCCTTATGAACTTAACGAACCAAGAAATTGGTTAGAGGGCGCAGCGTAGGTAAGCAATGTTGCTCAGTTTGACACGGAACCGTGGGCTGCTACCTCTCCGGCAGAGCCTCATTCACTGTCGCTGCGTTAGCTTAGAAAACACAGCCAGGGTAAGTTTTCCATCCGTGGTTTCTCTCTGTTCAACAGAAGGTCTTGTACAAAGTGAAAGCAGGAGAAATAAAGGTTATACCCCTGAGACAGAGGCAGGTTAGATATCTAAATTTGAAACGGGAATTATTCGGGTTATTTAGCGTATTTGGTTTCAAATTGTCAGCGTTTTAACACTACTTTTTGTTTATGATTTTTATAGTGGTTGTTTTACAGTTTTTATACACAAATTTTTTACACGTTTGACAGCCCTATTCTAGCTCTGAATATTTGGTTTATTCTTATTGAACACTTCGAACATTGTTAATATCTACACTATGCAATCACTCATGTTGGGATCAAGCCCTTCTAATCGGCTGCGATATTAAATACGTTTCCTACGGTGATTAAAATCTCCCCTTCCACGCAGTTCAGGTTCGTTCCCCGCCACTGCATACATTCCACCCTAAACGTAGACTAAGTGTAATTTTAAATTTATGAGGTACGTACACAAATCTATGAATTACGTGTAAACTTCAAGGCGAGCTTACGTGTGAGCTTGCTTAAAACCGTCTGCGCTTATACACTGATTTTATGTCCATAAGCTGAAAGCTAATGGTGCAGTAAAGTGCATCCAGTAAAACATTCTCCTTAACGTCTTATTTTATAGTAATGTATTATGCTTACTTTTGTTTAATGATGAAACAACATTAATGCCTTTAATTAACGAAAATTAACATACAAATAGAGTAATGATTGAATCCAAAGAATCGACAAGCGGCTTTATGCATCTATTCTTCCATGAATTGGAAGGTTTTTGTTCAAGATGTTGTACATAAATGCACCATTACCCCTTACACGCACTCGTAAAGTGTTTAAGAAACGCTGCTATTTCTGAGCAATTAGCGGGGTGTGAAAAATTTGACCGAGAATTCGGATATCGTGAAAATTATGTTGTGCGCTTCCGTACAGATTCATGAAAACTTTTTCAGTTGCTACATCTTACCCACTTAATCAGTGGTGTGTTTGTACAGTATGAACCACCAATGCTGTACAAACACACCACTGATCACGTGGGCAAATGTAGCAACTGAAAAAGTTCGCATGAATCTGTACGGATCACAGATAATACGCAAGTTTCTACAGTTACAAATGAAACACAAGCCTAAGTAACAAAATTGTAGTAGTTTAGAGGTACAAGACGAAAAAGGAAGTTGCATTGGCCGGGAATCGAACCCGGGCCTCCCGCGTGGCAGGCGAGAATTCTACCACTGAACCACCAATGCTGCTGGAAGACGGTTTAGCTAAACTGCGCTAAACGCTTTCCCAGTCATTTCCAATGGTAGCCCTAAACCACTACGGACGCAATATATTTTTGACCACTATGCCGTGGTGGCGCTGTCCAATCTCATGTCCGGGAGTGACACGCCCCCCTCCACCACCCGCTGCTGAAAGACGGTTCAGCTAAACTGCCCTAAACCGTTTCCCAGTCATTTCCAATGGTAGTCCTAAACCACTACGGACGCAATATATTTTTGACCACTATGCCGCGGTGGCGCTGTCCAATCTCATGTCCGGGAGTGATACGCCCCCCTCCTTGCTTGGATTCAGAAGAAGACAACTTTCGGGCTTTTGAACTGAGATTTTTAGGAGAAATATCAAAGAAAAGCGATATCTTCACATCCATCCTTCTTCATTTTATTGGGTAAGTGATGCCGATGGATATAAAACATGTTTTTCGTCATGATCGCGTCTTTTCGGCCAAATATTACATGTAGCGGGAGCGTTACTTCGTACTACTACGGTGTCTGGCGTTATCTAGTTTTATAATTTGTCTTCTGATTTAATGTTATATTCGGTGTATGTGTCGGTGCCTGACACTGAAGCTGAATTAAAATCGTGCTGATGTCTTAAGTACTATGACACTGCCTAACAAACCGCAACTATTATTATTGCTACTGTATGTACAGTATGTTGGACTATGGATTTGCATAACTGGCATTGATTATTGATTATACATATTTATTTTTAAGAATATAAACACTAAAAATAGAAAAGATTGTGTAAAGTAACATAACCTTCTGCCGGAACTGGGAGTCGAACTCAGGTCTGCAGGCATGTCCTGTTTTGCATGGTGTCAGTGCATCACACTTATTCGTGGCTTGCCCGCGGGAGGCCGGGGTTCGATTCCCGGCCAATGCAACTTCCTTTTTCATCTTGTAACTCTAGACCTACTACAATTTTTCCTACTTAGGCTGTGTTTCATTTGTAACTGTAGAAACTTGCGTATTATCTGTAATCAATCGGTGTTTTATTGTCTGAACAGAAAAACAGCCAATAATACATTTTTTTTTTTTTTACAGCTTCACAAACAAATTTCTGTCACGGATAACTTGATGCCACCTACTTACAGTTGAATGTCAGGAAAACTGTACGATATAATAAATTATTATGACTTATTCGACCAAACAGATTCATCATGTGGTTGCAGAGGGCTAACTTTGATAACTTCCAGTCAAAGTCCAGTAAATGGTCAACACTACCTCATCTAATCTGTGTCATCCCATGGTTCTAGAGCCGGATCTATTTGGGTTAAAAACGAACCATATCCATGAAGCCAGACGGCTCTTGTGATCTTGATCTTCTTGATCGTCTGTTTTTCCTGTTACCTAAGCATTTTTCATAGCGTTTAACAAATTTTAATGTCGGATGAAAATAACAGAAATAAATACAAAATGCAGTTTTGAAAATTAAGGGGAAAAAAAGACTTCTAAAATTGCCTGGTGACATTTTTTTTTTCCAGCACACTTTGACTCACGTTTCTTTCCAAAATAACTTTGAATAATGTTCGGGGGGCCATTACTTTGTTATAGTATCTTAAATTCAGTACCTGACCAGGCCATCCTCCACATACTCTACATATGTTAGGTCATATGTAATATGCTTGTTTTTTTTACACTTTATGGAACAATTGAATTAATAAAGGGTAGAATATGATCGAATCTTATAGAACAGTTTATTTAAGTGATTCAACACCACACAGACTTATATATATTAATTTTACAGAGTGATGTAAGCCTAGCTTTTATATTTGCTCAATTTGATTGTCATCACTTACAGCTAATCAAAATCTTGAACCTAGTTTCTTAAAAAAAACAAAACAACAAACAAGAAAAGAATATCACATCAGTCTAATTAAAGTAAATTTCTTTTGTGTTTGTGCAGAAGGCTGCGGTGAGTAGGGTTCTCTCTGAGTTTAGATCCATATGTGGCGAGGACAGCGTTTCCCTTGGCGAAGCCATCAGAGAGCAACATGGTAAAGATGAATCGGTACACAGGTCAGTCGTTATCTCTTTTCTAAACCAAACCAAATCTTAAAAGCTCTGGTTTTAAAGATTATGGACACTTTTTTAGTAAAATTGCACGTATTTTGTAAAGCAGTGATGAGGATCTTGCATTGGTTCTGTGCAGATGTCGACCCCCAGATGTGGTGGTGTTCCCACGCTGTGTGGAGGAGGTCAGTGCTCTGGCGAAAGTCTGCCACAACCACAACCTTCCCATCATCCCTTTCGGCACCGGGACCGGTTTGGAAGGAGGGGTTGGTGCAGTAAAAGTGAGAGAATATCAGCATCAACGTTTTTGAAATGGCAGCTCTTTTTCCAGGAGCACGTTTAAGTGCTTTGGTTTAGATCATTAAATACATAACTGGCTTTGATTTAAATAAATAGAAACCATGAAATGTTTGTATTTTTGGGGGTAAAAAATCTCCAAAAGCTCTGTATTTATATAAATCCTTTCCTCAGGGTGGTGTGTGCTTCAGTTTGAGGAACATGGATCAGATCCTGGACCTTCACCCAGAGGACTTTGATGTGACCGTTGAGCCTGGTGTGACCAGAAAAGCCCTTAACGCCTACCTACGAGACACGGGACTCTGGTTTCCTGTAGGTGAGTCACACAGTTTCCTGGTTTGTGCTTGTTTCTCCAAAGGTAAAACTACTCTTAGATGCAATGTTTCCTCTAAGCTGCATAATTGCGCACTGCTCGCGCAAAAGAAAACCTATGTCCAACTTAAACGGAAAATCAATTCCACTGATAACACAATTTTTTCGGTATCATTTTGAATCTATCATTTGTTTGACAACTTTAAAACAACAATTAAAATACAAAAACAATCGTCATCCCCCCTGAATTTGGTTAAATCATATGAAGAAAAGGAGAAGCACTTTTACTTGCCATACCACAACAAACATAATAATAATAAAAGAAACAATGAACAGTGAAAGCATTCATCTGGGGGTCTTAAATCATCTCAGCCTCCTGGATGCTGGATGTGCAAGCCGGCTTATTGCACTGCAAAAAATGTAAATCTAAGTAAGTCAATTTTTCTTAAAGTAAATGCATTTTTTTCTTGAATTGAGCAAGTGAGTGAAACCCTTTGCAAATGAAATAAAACAATTTACATCTACAATAAGAAAATGAACTATAGTCTCTTATTTTAGGTACATACTATCAAATTATTTTATTTTAAGGGTTGAAAGTACTCTTTCCATTGGGAAAACATCGTATTCACTCAATGTAAGGGTAAATACACTTATTTTAAGACATTTTCACTCCTTTTTAGATTGTTTTTGCAGTGTTAATAAACTAAATTTAGCTGTGCTGGTGCATGATCTAGCTACTCTTTAATGCTATTTTCAAATATCCCTATCAAATCCATTTTATAATAGAAAATAATACATTTAAAAGTTGTATTTGGATGAATATGCTTAATAAAACAACAGCACACATCTTTTTTTAGCGTATCAAAAACTGCTAGAGATGCATAAATAAAAACAAAATATCTAACAGAAAGAAGTTTATGTGGCGGCCCAAATTATTTACCAGTCCAGGTTTCCGGAGCAACAATACTCACCGGTTTGTAACAGCGCTGCTATCCAACATGCACACAGCTTAAGACACACCTGTTCACCATGCAGCGCGATGCTGCAACACTTAGATATGAGGAGCTAAAGGAGATCTCATCCCTTGTGGATATTATATTTTAAGCTTCCAGTGCTGATTGTGACAGAAGAATTAGTTTAATAAATTTTATCAAAACGGCATCCAGAAAGCTTTTAAAGTGGCATAATTGGACAACCAATGGAGAAGTGAGAAGGACAGATATGAAAAACATGATTTAAGTCAGATTTCATATTCTAGTGACATTTAATAGGATTTTCTTTATTTTTGGATATTAGTCATGAAATACTTTAACAACTATATTGCAGGAACTTAGGCAGTGTCACAAGCTTCAGCACACATTTCATTGTGTGCAAAAGGATGTTGAATTTGATCTTTACCAAAGCGTGGGAAGCCCTGCAGTAATCCAGCTGTCTTGTTGGCTGTTTGGCTACTTATTTGCTTCAGATCCTGGAGCCGATGCTTCCCTGTGTGGCATGGCCGCCACCAGTGCCTCTGGGACTAACGCCGTGCGTTATGGGACCATGAGAGAAAACGTCATGAACCTAGAGGTGGTTTTGTCCGATGGAACCGTCATACACACAGCCGGGAAAGGCAGACGTCCCAGGTGCTTCAGCGGTCACATGCGCTCTGTACCTTTTTCTGTTGTGGTTTATTGTTACGTTTTTTTGGTTTGTTTGCTTTTGTTTTTAGGAAAACTTCTGCAGGATACAATCTAACAAACCTGTTTGTGGGCTCAGAGGGCACATTGGGGATTATTACCAAGACTACGTTACGGCTGTACGGCATCCCAGAGGCCATGGTGTCGGCTGTCTGTTCTTTTCCTTCTGTACAGGCTGCTGTAGACAGCACTGTGCAGATACTACAGGCTGGAGTCCCCATCGCTCGCATCGGTAAGGAAGGAACAACCTGGCAGTTAAAATGATCCAATATATATCTAAAAATACTAAACTACTCAAATAATGTTTGAAAAATGTTTTCTTTCTCCCCTAACTGTATGTTTGTACCTTAAGAGTTCCTGGATGATGTTATGATCGATGCGTGCAACAAGTTCAGCTCCCTGTCCTACCCGGTCACCCCGACTCTCTTCCTAGAGTTTCATGGGTCGGAACGCAGCCTGGAAGAACAAGTCACCACAGCTGGTGTGTGAGACTGTAGGGAATTCATGCAGAGAGGCTGCAGGGACTGAAAAGCTGAGACTTGTTATATCTTGGTTGTTTAGGTCACAGTAGCACAGAACCCAGCTGTTTTAAATGATATAGTGGGAAATCAGGAGTTATAACACCTACAGTCGATGTGTGTTTTTCTGCAGAGGAGATCACGCAGAGTAATGAAGGGTCCGACTTCCAGTGGGCTCGAGATGCAGAAACAAGGAACCGGCTGTGGAAAGCTCGTCATGATGCCTGGTACGCCGCGCAGGCGCTCAGGCCGGGCTGCAAGGTACGGCTACTCACGACATTAAAACATGGAGCACTGCATATTTAAAACACAAACATATTAAGAATAGGGGTGCACCGATTACAGGTTTCCGGCCGATTCCCAATCTTTAAAAAGCCTGACATGCCGATTCCGATTTTGACCGATACAGACGTCAGTTGTTACAAGATATTTCAATCTTATCTTACTGAAAAAAAAAGAATTATCATTACAAATGAAACAATAAAAAAAAACATCTGAAATAACTGCTCTCAAATATAAATTAAAGTTTAAGGCATTGACAGTAGGGCTGAAACAATTAATCCGATTCATTGATTGTTGAAATTATCTTCAACTAATTTAGTAATCGATTAATCGTCAGCTGGAGTGTAGAGACTCTAAAACACACCTTTTAGTTGACAGAGAAAAACACTTAGAGCAGGAATTTATACTAAAATTGTAAAGCAAAATATTAATATTTTGTATTTAAGATAAAATAAACTTTTTCGTCTGTCAGTATGCTCTATCCAGAACTCCTCAGGTGGAAAAGATTTATTTTCACCAGGTTTAATTCTGTAAAGAAAAATCTTCTTTCAGGAACCTTTTGTCATTCGATTATTAATCGATTAATTGAAAAAATGCAACCCTAATTGACAGTGGGTTGTTTTCAGACCTTACAGAGGTAGATCAGATTGATGGAAAAAGATCGGGTCGATTTAAATCATTTTTTTTTAATTTATAGTTTTCTTCGATTGTAGCTTCAATATTTTCAGAAATGTAAAAACATTATAGCGAGACTTTCTTCAATCATTAATATCACAGCACATGTTTTTTTTCTATTTAAGGTCCTTTTTAATTTTGGCACATTGTATGAAATAATCTGGGTTCTAATTAAAAGGAAAAAAAAAATGATGTAGGATTAAATCATTTTACGTTATTTTAAAACAATGTTATGTTTCCTTCACATAATCCTAAAGTTACACCAATTAGTTATTTTTTTTCTCTCTGTCTTTTGAACGTGTTTGACCTAATAGTTTCTGAAAGAGTAAAATTAAATTGACCGACGTCGAAGAAATTCATAGCGGCTGCTATCAATATTTAAAAGCACAGTTTTTTTGTTTTGTTTTTTTTTATATATACATTTTAAGCATTTTTACTGCTTTTATTTTTATGTATTGTCTTGTTGCATCAACATAAATGGAAAAGAACTTTGTCTTATTTTATTTTTATTTTATTAATGGTCTTGTCATCTTGTCTAACAAACAACACAATAAACAAAAACCAATAATGGTTTGTTTTAATATCCCAGAAGCTGTCTATATCAATAGAATATAAACCGTATTGAAATAACTGAGTGATGCTTAAAGCAATGCTAATGTAATGGGAACCTTTTTATTTTCTGTATTTGTAAAATGAGCCTGATACCTTATTGACTGCTGCCACTCTTTGCACATTATTTACCCAAAAATGCAGCAAAGCGTTTGGATTATTGCAACCAGCTGCAGCTTAACTGCTGAGATGCTTTGACTTTATCTCACCTGTGTGTGTATGTGTGTGTTTATGAAGGCTTACTCTACAGATGTGTGTGTCCCTCTGTCACGGCTCCCTCAGATCATCGTGGAGACGAAGAAAGACCTTCTTGAGAGCAAACTGACCGGTGAGTAACGGACTTAGAATCCAACTAAAATCTTTGATTATTCCCGAGGAGTAATTTATTTGCAGCCTTGTTCAGAAATGAACTCTTATCTGCAAAAAATAAATAAATAAATAGAGGAATAAATGCAAATATTACAGGATGGTAACAGAACTCCATGATCACAAATTATCTATAAACCCTTCTTCTGGGAGAATATAAGAACTCAGGTATCGGTTAGATCTAACCTTAAGGGCATCAATAAACCTCCTTTAACTTTAACTCAGTGCACAAAGGATGCAGGGGTTCAATGAAAACTTGCAGAAGAACGTTTTATGTTTTATTTTTCATATATGGGGGAACAATGCAAACATTAAACTAATGTATATTTGACTTTTGCAGGGCCTCACTAATATTTGTCTAATGGTGCAGAGTAAAATAAAGCAGCACATCAGTTATAGGAGGAAAAAAAGTGTTTCAGTTTTTTTCTGTTAGTCATTGTATGAAATTTATGGTATAAAAAAAAGGTTAAAAAGCTTTGTATCATTATTTTCCTCTTCATTCTTGTGAACACGATTATGTTAGTCAAATAAAATCCCTAGAGCCTCTTCAAATGTTATTTGATCAAAATATTAACAATAATATACATTTTTATAATATTCGTAATATATGACGACACGAAGAGGTCCAGCTTTAAACATCCAATGTGAAATATTTAGGATTGGATCATTTCTAATTTAGCAGGCGAATCACATTATGACAGTAATACAGATGTTATCCAACCATACCTTCACTGGAAGCATTGAGAACATAAAGAAACCCTGATGTGTTAAAGGTTTGTCTTCAGACATTCCTAGAACTGCTTATTGATCTGGTTAGAAATCAACACTGATAACATTTAATATTCTTAAATGTGTGTGGGGAAAAATATGGATGGATGCAAAACAGTGGGGAGAACAAGTATTTGATCATCATTTTTCAGGTTTTCCCACTTGCAAAGCATGTAGAAGACTGTAATGTTTATCAAAGGTTCTCTTCAACTGTGAGTGATGGAATCTAAAACAAAAATCCAGAATACAATGTATGATTTTTAAATAATTAATTTCCAT
>JAUZNJ010038248.1:0-11153 GCA_034780135.1 Jordanella pulchra
GATAGATAGATAGATAGATAGATAGATAGATAGATAGATAGATAGATAGATAGATAGATAGATAGATAGATGACATTACTAACTGGAACGGTGGAGGTGCTTGCACATTGCGCCATTCATATGAACACCGCCTCTGCTTCAATTGATTATTAACAACACTGAACTCTAATCCCGCTTCAAAGTCATTCAATGTTTTGACTTCAACACAAAAATTATCAGGCAGATCAGATGCAACAGTTTAATCACGAGGGGAACAGAAAAGCATTGGCGCGAATGGTCATGGGAAGCTGAATTTCATGAGTGAGAACACCTACTCTCTCCTTTTTCCTGCCCTTTTCCTCAGTCTTCTCTTTTCAGTCAGGCACAAACACCCTTTTCGCACTCACTCACTCTCTCTCTCTCTCTCTCGCTCTCTTTTTTTTTTTCTTACGGAGGCAGTTTGCAATTCCTGCTCTTCATGCCAGAGCCTGCAGCTGTCTCGGTTGCGTCCCACCGCCAAGGGTGTGGGAAAGCTTCGTAACGAATGGAGGAGCAGACCGTAGACTTTGTTTTTCTTCACCGGTACAAATCCAGAGGATTTTACAACTTTCAAAACTATTTCCAGCGTTGTAAGGAGTCGCAATGAAGACATTTGGCCGCTAAGAAATCCCGTCCGTGTTTTGACAGATTTTTTTTTTTTTTTTTGCTACTGTGAAAGATATAGGAATGTGGAATTCAAGTCTCTCTCAGCGGTAAGTGTCTCGAATCTTAGTACAATTAAATTAAAGGTAAAATGTCAAAGCTTTTTTTTTTAAATTTACTGTTTAACCATTAAACTGTTTATGACTGGATACAATTTATAAATTAAACACAAACTGTTTCCTCTATTTATGCTTTATAGGATGAGCTTCTGCCCCTGAAATCATGACCACATACATGAACCTGACTTCTCTGTTGAATGAAACCTCCCCAAAAGGATGCAACCTCACCAAGACAGGTTTCCAGTTCTACTACCTGCCCACTGTTTACATCATGGTTTTCCTCACTGGGCTGGTGGGCAACAGCCTGGCTATCTGGATGTTTGTGTGTCACATGAGACCCTGGAGCAGTATATCTGTCTACATGTTCAACCTAGCCTTGGCTGACTTTTGCTATGTCCTCTCTTTGCCTTTCCTCATCTTTTATTACTTCAACAAAACTAACTGGATATTCGGGGATATCTTGTGCCGGCTGCAGCGCTTTATTTTCCATGTGAACCTCTATGGAAGTATTCTGTTTCTCACCTGCATTAGTGTTCACCGGTACACCGGCGTGGTGCACCCACTCAAGTCTCTCGGCAGATTGAAGAAAAAAAATGCCGTCTTCACCTGCGCCTTGGTGTGGTTGATAGTTGTCATAAGCATGTCTCCAATTCTTTATTATTCCAGGACAGGCTTGAAGGGGAATAAAACCACTTGCTATGACACAACCACTAACACGGAGCTACCAGGTTACTTCATTTATAGCATGACTTTGACTGTCTTCGGGTTCTGCATCCCATTTATCATCATATTTTGCTGCTATGGGATGATTGTCAAGGCTTTGATCTACAATGACATGAACAATGCTCCTCTGCGGCAGAAATCTATCCACCTGGTTATCATAGTGCTTGCAGTCTTTGCTGTCTCATATCTACCCTTTCACGTGATGAAAAACCTCAACATGCGGGCCAGGCTGTACTTCCAGAGTCCCGACATGTGTGAATTCAACAACCGAGTCTACGCCACTTATCAGGTAACGCGGGGTCTTGCCAGCCTCAACAGTTGTGTGGATCCTGTCCTTTACTTCCTGGCTGGAGATACATTCAGGAGAAGGCTGTCACGTGCCACCAAGAAAACCTCCAGGAGGGGGGATACCGTCCTTCAGTCCAAAAGCGAAGAGACCGCGCTTAACAGCCTTGCTGAGTATGTAGAGAATGGGAACCGGAGGCACTAAGTGTCCTGTTAGTTAGCTCCTGAAACAGATAGATTTGGAGTAACAAAATGCACTGTGTGGACTAAAGATTATGAGAAACTAATCAGATGATGGTTTCTTTAGATGTTGGATCACTGCTTCGTTATACCCTGTGTTGACCATTGCTTGTCAACATTGATAAGCTATTGTACTGTACTGTATCGTCTTGTAATCTGTATATTAGAGCCATCACTCTTCTTTTTTTAATCTAATAGCTTGGATTCCTTATAATTTGGTCTAGAAGAGCAAAAAGAGCCTGACTAAGGAAAAGAGATTGTCAGACAGACAATAACCTTTTTTTGATCAACTTCGTGTATGCAGTTTCGTGAGAAATGCATCTTATCAAGCCAAAGGCTGATATTTAATCAATTCCTATTTAGCAAGTGAAAAATTATGCCTGAGGAGGTTTGGGGTTGGGATGGGTTTTAGAAGTAAAAGACAATGCACTGAGCCCTTTGTTGCTGAACTGATGTGTGCAACGGACATTGTTATACATTGTGAGTAGAATCTATCAGCTCTACCTGTTAATCTTAATTTTTTTCTTCATCTATTAATTTTGTAAGAGTAGAAAAGGGTTAACTTCAAGGTCAAAGTCTCCATAGGATTGCTCTACCAATATGTTTTCCATTCTAACCTTGTCATCAAAAAATAAGGGTGATATCTACAGTATTTTTGTGTATCTGTTGTGATAGTTATTTTTTTTCTATTGTACTGTACAGGATGCTGTGACTATAAAGTTTTCTTCATCCTATTTTTATTTATTTTACTAATTTTAATAGTGCATGAGTCCAGTATGAACTAGTGACAGTGAAAAAGTGACTCACACCAACAAGTTCTAACTACCCTTGCATTCATTACAACATAGAAAATATTACTCATTAGGCTTCACTTGCTTTGCAGCTTCATCAACATGTTGAAGATCTGTTTGTATGAGATACCTCAAGTGAATAGTGCACTGTGTTTGTTTTCAGCAGGTATTCTTTTTTTATTTGTTTCAAATCTGTTGTAACCGTTCTAAAAAACTGATTGTAGAAGTTTCTTTACATTTTGTATAGATGTTTAATGTTCAAAGCCTACTAATTCCTGTGTTGTAGCTCGCCTCCAGTATCAAAAAAGGAAGTAAATATGCTGTGTAATACATATATGGCATGATGCATTTTTGTTATTTGAAGCCAAGGTCTTATACTAGGATACAAGTACCAGTTATGGTGCTTGAGTAGGCTATACCAGCTAGGAATAAGCCAGGATGAGATTTTGATCATATAGAAAGCTTGGGTAACTTTGCATGATTTAGTTGTGTATAGTTTAAGATTTTACACCTATAATCATTGGTATAGATATAACATTTTTATAAAATTATTTCAGTTAATTATGCTATTTACAAAATTAATTGAATGGGTTGATTAATTCACAGCTAAAGCATAATTACAAACATCCAATTAGGTGGCTATCATGTGTTTTAGTTAGATTATTTCTCCTGTTTGTCATTGCTTTATTGAAAGCATAACAATAGTACAATAAGCTTTCATTATCTAGTAAACTAGCCATAGTATCTCCCCTGCTTGAGACAGCTGTTGAGCAGTATGTTGCTCAAAGCTTGTAGGCTGTGGATTTTCATTACCTGCATAAGAACAACTGATGAGGCTCCTTTAGTTTTCTTTCCTGGACTGTTCATGTTTTAGACCAGAAATTACCTAAGTATTCCAATTTGTTTCAGTGTAAACAAGTGTAAAATTTAAATTCCTTGCATCAACCAGATGGTCTGCAGTTTGCAGCTATAGAGTCAGAGGCAACGCTGTGTTATATCTGCAGCTAAAGAAAACTGGCAACTTGTTTGGACCTCCAATCTTTTCAATTTGAACTGCAGGACTTTTGATCAATGATTTTTTTTTTACTTACAGGTTACTTTATAAACCTGGTATACCTTCATATTACTTAGCATTTTAAAGCTAATTACTGGTCAAAGGAGGATATCTTAATGCACATAGATCTTTAGTTCAAACAAAAATTACAGTTTGAGAGCAGTAGTGAAAACTACAAGATGTCACCTTAGCAAACAACACTGGACCAAAAAACAACAAAAGATAAAAGATATTTCTCTTTAGACAAAATTCTGCTTTGGCAATGACAGTAAACACAAGCTTAGCCATCATAACCTGGAAGACATGGCAATATGATGTGCTTTGACAAGCTAATTTCTGTTAGCAAGGTTAACTTATCCCTATGTGGGAGGTCAGTGATGTTTCAAGGCCAGCCAAGGAACATAGTACCTCCACCTCATCCTGGGGCTCCTACTGGTCCAGGGGGTATCTGAAGGAGATATCTGAGCTACCTTGGCTGCCTGGAGAAGAAGCAGTTCTACTCAAGCCTCACCTGGATGGCCAAGCTCCTAACCTTAGTATCTAAGGGAGAGGCCCACCACTGTAAGAAGGAAGCTTATTTCGGCTTCTTGTATCAAGTAATAAATTCTTTTGGTCATGACCCACAACCAAAGTTTAGGGTAGGAATATAGACCAACAGATAAATTTAGAACTTTGTCTTTTGGCTCAGTTCTCTCTTCACCACACCAGACCCGTTCAGTCTCACCATTGCAGTGGAAGTGATGATCCAGCCGTAGATCTGCTGATCTCTGCGGTTCATGAAATCATGTCTGACCTGAAGAGGGCAAGCCCCCCCTCTTCAAGTCAAAAACCATGGAATTGGATTTGGAGGAGGTGAACTTCATTGTTTGTGTTTTTAAACACTTCAGAAACATTTTTGCTAACATCATATAACATATATCGTTGTAAAACAAATCAATTTATTGAAATACAGGCTGTTAATAGTGCATATAAGTAGTTTATTACTGCAGCGTTCACTACCTTTTGAACATACAGCAGCCATATTGAATTTTTCATCTTCCTCAGAGAAATTCCTGTAGAAATTTTCAATTTGAAACTTAAAAATGAAAAGCAGACTCAATAGTAGCAGTGTTACCATCCAAACTTCATGCAAAATTTGGTCATGCAAATTAAATACTTAAGACTGGATTCACTTGTTGGTGGGTTTGGTATGAAAGAAAGTGGAAAGAGGCAATACTGTATCTGTTCATCTAATGAGGCAACACATTTTTACAGCCAGCTAAAAATATGCTTTACACAACAGCAAGACTCACGTGATATATTTTTTTTAAAGTTTAACTTTAATCTTATTATACTTTAAACTGACTTTGAAAAGTGTAAACAAATCCCCGAGGGTTACAAACGTACACTGGGTAAGCTTTGTCCTTCTCTGCACTCTTTGTCCAACTACCTCTACACTGCTGTTGACTTTCTATTTCAAGTCAGCCAAGAGGAAGTGAGGGGATGAGAGAGGAATAAAGAGTGGCACCTTTTTCCTCTTGGCATATACTTAGACAGCCTTTGTGACCATCACAACAGTGTGGAGCTCTTGATGCAGACAGGGGTGTGAAGCTGTTGCCAAAAGCCCGCGGCTGCACAGACTCAAGCCAACTGACTCTCCTCTTGAGAAAAGAAAAAACCCATGACTACAAACAGCTTTGGATTTCCTGGCATTGGGGGGCAAAACTGCACTGGTTTCTCTGCACTGAGAGATCCTTCAGGCAGTGTGGACCTATTTCTTGTAGGTGACTGTTATCTCTGTTTGTTTAGGATATTTCTTTTTCAAAAGCAGCTTTTGTGATCGTCATGTGGGCTGCCTTTTATTTGAAGAATAAATGTACCAAGTGCTCTTTGCACTATTTATTACATAAAAAGAAAATGAGATTTAGAGAATCCCAGTGTGCTTTTACCTTGAATGTTGAATTTTGGCTTGCAGAAAGTTGGAAAGCTTGCTAATGTCTCCTCCCTCTTTTCTCTGCCACCTTTCACCTCTTTTCACTGACATGGTCCTCTAACTATTCTGAATGCAACGCTTTAAATGAGCTTTTGTTCACTGAACTTTGGAGAAAAAAAGGTTCGGTAAGACATAAAGCACAACTGGGAAGAAGAGTGAGAGTGGTTGCAGCTGTGGAAAAAGCGAGTGTGTTCTCCTTCAGTGCACTATTGGTCAAGGGAGAACTGGGAAGTGACTACAGCCAGGACAGATCAAATGAAATGCTGAGCTTTGTTCTAAGAGATTTACAATGGATTCCTTGGACCACGTCCATATCGATCGCAGAGCAACCATCTGCTGAAGCCAAAAAAATTCTGCTAACCACAAAAGAACTGCATGATCAAAACATTAATGTGTGGTCTGGGTGAGTTACCCGATTTCCAAATAACCACCATAGGACCTCAGTGACATGGTGGCGAAAAAATTCTAATACACTATTTAGCCACATGCCTCTCCTCCCTTGATAATAATCTCAGCTGTAATACAATATATATTTACACTTGTCAAATTGATAATTCTGTATCTGAATTTCCTCGATGTGGAACAAGGAATGATCAGTTTGTCATTGCAGTTTTCACAAACGTTTTTATTCCTTTCACAGAAAATCATTTGAGTTTCACATAGAAATTTGTTTGGTTGTGAGCTGCAAGACACTCTGAAAAAGGCTACATGGGCGCGTGTGTTGTTTAAAAGCCTCTAAATACATCATTTAGCTATAATGGTTTCCTCACTGATGGGCAGGTTACTCAGGCCTCTGTACTAATGCATTCTCATACCACCAAGCCTTGTAAAGGTATGATTCTTTCTTCTTTAGGATCTGGCATATACCCATGCCATGAGTTTAGGAAAGAATTGTATGCTTTTAATTATTCTATCTAAAATCTCCTTGATCATACAAAGGGATTTTAAAATGATAGCTATTCTTTCCCCTTTTAATTATTTTTGCTACGAGACAGATATAGTACCTTGGTAAAAAAAAAAGGGTACCACTTCCACTTATTTTACTTTTTGACATCTTCTTGCCATAAATGTTAGCAAATGTCTTAATGGTTGTATCTGATAAACCAGCAAAATGTGTCGAAAAACTGAGATGATAAAGAAAAAGTGTTTATGCTTGCACTTTTTCTAAAATAAAAATGCAAAATCTGTACATTTAACATTTAAAGAACTGTTCTTTATAGCTATTTCTACTCTAATTCTTGTGGGATAAATCCCTGTAAGCTTTTCTCATTCTGAGATTGTAAACCTTACCCATTTCTACTGCAAAAATAATCTCAGTAGTAAACTTAGTAAGAATAGATGGAGAGAATCAGTAAAGGTGAATTTCGCAGGTTCAGAAATGCATTTAGATTTCAACTGACTAAGTTATTTAATATGAATATGCTTTGATCCAGACTTATCTTCTTCCACTCTGGCTGTATGTCTAGGGTTGTTGACCTGATGGTCTGCAGACCTCTGTCCCAATTAATGTCTTTTGTTGCATTTAAGAGATTTGATCAAAATTAGAATTACCCCTTATTGTAAAGCAGCCTCCACCGTGTTTATGGTGAAAATGGGGTGTTGTGTTGTACGACATGTAACATTTTGCATTTTGCCCCCAAATTTCTGTTTTTACCAAAGCATCTGTTCTGTTTCATGGCTGCAACAGTTTTAACTTGTCAACATTGCACACGTCAGATTTATGGAAAACGTGACCAACAGTCGTTCTGTCAACAGTTTTGTCCTTGCTTAGCCTCTCAATTTAAGTGAGCAGTAATTGGTCAGTTTGCAGGTGATGCTAATTCTAATTTCAGATAACAGCTTGAACATGGGCCTGTATATCAAAAGGCCTTTGGATTTTATTTTGGGGTGTCAGTACAAGGACCTTACACATTTTTTGTCATAATATTTTGTGAGAAGTATATACTCTTTTCCTTGCAGTGAACTATCCTACACTACTTTCGGTTGGCCTATCCAACAATATCCCTTTGAAATACATTGACGTATGTGATTCTAATATGTTAAATAAATGATAAAATGGGGAAAAAATTCATTGGGTATTTTTCAAGGAATTGTCAGGCTACATTAAAGTTAAGATTTATATTAATTTTTAATAGTATTGTATGAAATATCTCCTAACTTTAATAGTATTGCATGAAATATCTCCTAACTCTGTTTAACCAAATGGACCACACTGAGGACACAGAGTGCTTAATAAAGACTGATAAGCTCGTAGAGTCATTTATATTGTGTGTTTATACACAACAGGGTCGAATACTTCAGGAGAAGTCACCAAACCCGTTTGTGGTTTCCAGTTGCAGCAGCTAAGTAAACATGTTGCAAAAATATTTTGTTAAGTAACCTTTCGTTACATAACTTGACTGCTGCAATAGTTTGATATATTAACAAATGTTTACTTTCTATTTGCAAAAAAAATCGACCTACCTACATAGTGCAATAAGAGTTCAAGTTGTTGCTCTCTTGCAGCAGTGTCAGATGGAAACAACACATTTTGGACACTTTTTGTGAAATTTTTTTAAAAGAGACAGATCAAAAAGGAAACATCTGCATATAAGAGCAAACAGCTTGTTTATGAGAGAGAGAGAGAGAGAGAAACAGAGAGAGAGGGAGAAACAGAGAGAGAGAATACACCCTACAAAGCTAGGCCGAATTCTGGCTGACATAAAGGTGAGCCTTACACTTCATACTATTTGGGTCATTACGCCTTTCACCTTTTTTTCAACCAAATGTAGACGTCGATTGGACATTAATCATGCCGTAATTTCACTGTTTTTTCAATCAATTTTTGCTCTGCCTCTAAAGGCTGAAAACACTGAGAATGAAACACCCAAGCACCAAGAATACATCAGGAAGATGGCCCCAAAAGAAAAAACACTCCTCTGAGTTCTGGTAGTGATTATCTGCATGGGTTACAAAAAGATCCCCTTAACGATGTCAGAGATAGGAACAATTTTCAGTTTTTGTACGTTAAACCCCAAAAGACTTGTATGTGAGTTCACAGTATATGGTTGTTCTGCCAACTATAAATTTAGAGGAATTGAATGCGAATGTAAGCAACACATTTGGGATTTTCATATGTGAAAATATTTTGAAATCTTGTATTATTTTCCTGCTTTTACATATCCATTATATTTTTATGTTGGTCAATTTACCATTTTTATCATTTATTAAAAAAATCCTGATAGTGCACATTGAAATTGTAAGTGCAGCTCAAAAAATGTGAATAATTCTGTTTTGTTTTTCTATGTTGTTTATCATATACAAAATAAAGAAAATTCTTGATTATTTTTTTGTCCTGCTATTACCTTAATTAAATTCCAATAAAGATTAGATTCTTTGTTTTTATTTTCTTTTGAACTAAAGGATCCAAACTACAATGTAAGCAGACAGTCTTAAAAAATGTATGTCATGTAAAGCAAATCTAAATACATTAACATTGGTCAATTTTAACTGTTTATCTGGTGGCAAGCTGCAATTTTTTCTCATCATTTAATTAGTTTCCTTCGGTTTACATATCTAGACTATTATCTCTCCATAACCGACACAGCTCCATGCAAAGAAAAAACAGCTTTTTAAGCCAACTAAGCCTGGAGGCTTTTCTCATTAAAAGCCTTTTGAAATTAAACTTTGGCAGACCTGATTATCATGCTTGCTTTTGCCTGTGGCAAAATATGAAGCCATGAAATTATGTTTTTAATGTCGTCAGACAGGCATAGTCAGAATCAAGATTTAACGTTTGCATGAACAAGCACAAACAGCTCCCCTTCTTCCATGTAATGTGTCAGAACAACTGGGAAACACTACAGCTTTGAATTCCTTTTTACTGTACTGTCACGCTTATGCCTTTTCTTTCAGGCCTTGTACTAGAAACAATACCAGGAGGCCGCATGTTGTGCACAAGATGTGTAAACAGAACTGGAAGAGCAACAAAAAGACGGAGCGTGAGACTGTTGAAGGGCTGTCTTATTTTGGTTGTCATTCTGTTTATGATCAATATCGCTGCAGTGGTTCTCGTCTGGCTTCCTGACTTGGTCATCAATCAGCTTGAGTGATCGGCTTCCTGCCTGACTTTTAGCATCCTAAATCTTTAATTTGTGCAGCCAAATCAAAAAAAGGATACTTTCCAGTCATTTAACTCTAATACCAAAAGAGGGTTAGTTTGGTTTGGACCTCAATTTTCAAAATACAAAATACAATACTCATAATGTAACAGCCATAAACCAAGTAAAAACTAGCGGATTGTCAAGGATGCCGAAAAGAAAAACCACTTGGTTAGGACTGTAATAAGTATGCAGATAAGCTGGACTGTGTAATAAGAATTATGGGTTCCCGCTGCTTTGGAAAATAGGAGAAGATAAAAGATAAGGGATGACAACAAGAAGCTGAGCAAAAAAGGGAGATTGAAAAGCAGAAGACATTTACAAAAATCATTTGATGAACAGTTTCTGATGAAGATAAGTATGTTTGACAAGGAGAGATAAAAAACTTTTATAATAGTCTAAGATATATATTGCTAAAGTAAAAAGTAGAATAGGCTGCAAACCTGAGTAAAGGCTTTTAGAATAAACTCTTTACACTTCATTGCCTACTGACGGTGGTCAGAACAGAAGGCCCATGGAGTCCTCTGACTTTAAAAGACTTCTTAAGTACAGCCCACTTTACCGCTTGCTGCCCATATGCCAGGTGGCGTTTATATCTCTAAGAGAATTGTAAATATGAGCAATTTATTTCTATTTCTCCATCCCTGTGTTGCTTCATTGGTTGGAGTTTAAATTAAAAAAACCCTGGAAATATAGAAACAATAAACTCGCAGTATTTTTTTGTTTTACGGAGGAATACGTTAAAAAGGTAATATTAACAATCTCTACAATAAGGTTGCTAAGTACAGTAATTAACTAATCTGTACCATTTTTAGTCTGTTGCTTCCAGAACCTGCCTTTCAAATGTGAGGGAGACCTACTGCTTGTGTGAAAGATTAGATCTTTATGACCTCCCATAAAGATTTACATCAGTTTAGATTGAACGCCTGCAGTTATCGACACTGTTTATATTTCAAAGTGGAAGAGTGTTTTTCTTTATTCCAAGGGCCACCACTACTAATTACTTATTTAGAACAGCCTCTCAAAGAAGAATGTGGTCTTCATGGGGCTGAGTTTTTAAAAAAAACATTAATGTCCCTTTGAAATGCTTTTAAGGGTGTAATTTGCCAGAGTGCATTTAGCATTTCCTGTTGAAAGAAAGAAAGAAAGTAAGAAAGAAAGAAAGAAAGAAAGAAAGAAAGAAAGAAAGAAAGAAAGAAAGAAAGAAAG
>JAUZNJ010038249.1:0-11152 GCA_034780135.1 Jordanella pulchra
AAACTTGTTGAACTTTTTCCCTGTTTCCGAGTGGTGTTCTGCATGTGGGTTAGATCTCTGAAACCCACCATGACACCTGTTGGATGTGGTTCGTCCTTCTTGGTGGTATGCTGACATTACCTGGGATACCGTGGCTCTTGATACATCACAAAAACTTGCTGCCTTGGTCACAGATGCGCCAGCAAGACGTGTGCCAACAATTTGTCCTCCTTTGAACTCTGGTATGTCACCCATAATGTTGTTCTCCTTGCAATATTTCGAGCAAAACTGTGCCCCTACCCTGCTAATTGGACCTTCACACTCTGCTCTTATCGGTTCAATGTGCAATTAGAGAAGATTGGCCACCAGGCTGGTCCAATTTAGCCATGAAACTTCCCACACAAAAATGAGGGGTGTTTCAGTTTTATTGTCCAACCCCTGTAGATGATATTTAAAAAAATGGAATTGAAAACGAAGCCTCCCCAATGGATATTCGGATCATCACCAAAATTGAGTCATTTTTCAATGGTAATAATACGCCCCTTCTGTAATAATTTTGACCAAAAATGTAAATTAAACCTTAGAAGTAAAAACTAGCTCATTAAGGATGCTTTACTGTCCACAAATCCTTGGAAACAATAAGCACCAACTAAACTAAAATGTGGTCATTGTGCGCCTCTGCTGTTTTGTACCTTTTACCGGAGTTGCTTTTTTCTTGTTTCTTTTTAAAACACCAATACTACAAAGCTAATGCACTATTCTTATCCAGATGTTTTGTACATGCCTAGAAAAATCTGTAAGGTAAATAATTTTACATTTCCTATCTACTTTGATTAAGTTCGTTTATAAAAAGGAACTAGTTCGATAACAAGAATCCTTGAGAGTGGACGCTGATTTTCTGTTTTTTTTGGGATACTTTTTTGTTCAAACATGGATTAGACTCTTAGCAAACTAATTGATCGCTAGTAAGAAAGCTACCATTAATTGAAATGTTTGTGAATTTTGAGCATTTTTATCTCAATTCATCTTTATAAAATAAATATAAAGAGGGATGATCCTGAGCCACTGACTCTCACCAACCAGCGAAAAAAAACTAGCAAAATTGGAACATTCCAATCCCTTCCCCAAGTTAGCTTGCTGTGAAACAACTTTAATCTGTGATAGGAGACATTTAACAGAATTACATGAGACCTGTGGCACTAATCCTGTTGACTCACCTTCAAATCTCATATTCCTAAAGTTGGGCAGTTAAAAACTGATTAAGGAAATGAGGCGATAGAACACAGACAGGCTTAATGGAAACCTCTGTAGATCCTGGCATTTGTGTCCAACTCCAACTTTAACTTTAATATATAGCAAGATTAAAAGGTTGTTATATTTTCATGGTAGAATTTTTGCAGATTGAATACATCAGTCAGTAGTTTTACAGAAAGGCTCTTAGAGTGCAGCATTTGTTTGGACTTTTGTATTTTTCAGGAAGTGATTGACTTAAATTGCAAGAGCTGCCAAGACATTTAGAAGCAAACAGCTCGTCATGTATGTGTCACCTAGAGTTGGATTAGGAAGCCACAAATTTCAGAGTGTTTATCCTTTAAGAAAAAGCTTTTAACTTTTAAAGCGATGGTTGCACATCTACAGTGGTATAACATGGAGAAATAAAATGTTCCAGTTTTGTTATTTTGTTTGTTTCATCTAAATTGTGTCTTGGTTGATGTATGAAGGATTGTGAATAGCTTGTTCATGAGTTGGAACTGATTAAACTGGATAAGCAAAGTGACATGGAATGCAGTATGCTGAGTTTGCCTTAACCGCTGCCTTCTTCCGCTAATGTTTGTTCCTTGGATAGCAGATATGATAGTTTACAGTTACACCTACACACATAAGGTGCTGGCATTTTACCTCTTAACCATGTTGTATCGTTGTACTTATGATTGTTTTGTTCCTTTTTGTTAAAGAGGAAATGAAATTTCATTTCCACAATGTATCACATATTTTCCCACCTGGGGATGTTTTTTAATCATGTTTTTCATAAATTATGCACATATTTTCTTATATTCTTCTTTTTGCCTATTAAAAGAAAAAGTTGTTATACGATTCCAATAAATGAAGCGCCTAATGTGAAGGCAATGCGATGCTTCATGTCAAACGTAGGAAATGCAAGCATTTAACACACAAATGAATCATTTATTCAAGAAAATATGAGGAAAGAGAGGAACAGAAAATAAAATGCTGGTTATAATGATAGGTTGTACACATTAATTAGAGTAAATTCTTTTTTAAATCCTTTGCAAAGAGTTCAAAAAGTGTTTTCATCTTCATTTCACAGTTTTTTAAAACCTAAAACTTTGCAAGAAACATATTTAAGATGATAAGAAATTATGTTTTTTATAGGTCGCACAGCTAACTTTCCACTGGATAAGTAGTGTACTGCCCCCCTTGTATTTTTTGGAGAGTATTTTTGGAGAGTATCAACATCAGTCTCAAGTATGAACACCTACAGCACTTGTTCCTGCTTGCAGGATCATCCAGTTCTAATGATTTGAAGAATTAAACAACTAGAAACAAGAAGAAGCAGAGTGGTGTTCTAGACTCGGCTGGTGAGAAACGCCAATTCTCAACCATCAAAACCATTACACATAGGTTCATTAACTGATTGGTTGATACCCTGAAGCTTTGTCCCTGTCTTTGTTGGGCTCTATTAAGTAGCTGCATCAATTGTCACCAACTGGCTCTAATAGTTCAGTGGTACTGAAAGTGGATGGCACACTTATTTATCATCAAACAACACAATAAAAACATTATGGGGACGTATATTTTGTGTATGTAACTTTATTTGATCGTGATTGAATGGGTTTTGGTCTTTTTTGTATGGGCATATAATATAGCTATGCTCTTGAACAGTCACCCTCCAGTATTCACCCATTGTATAAATAAAATAATACACCCCAGTTAGCATAAGTTGTTGAGGTCATAATCTCAATTTTAGTCTCTATTTTTTCTTTAGAGGTGTAAATATTTTTGAACCATTCAGATTTAAAATAGAGAAAAATAATTAATAATAATTAATAACTAATAAAAAAGCTGCAAAGAAAAATAACTGGAATGGGTTGAAATGCAGGAAATGGAGGCATACATTTTCATATTTTTTGTTAATGTAATTTCCATAGTAACTCTCCTGAATCCAACAGGACACACCGTCTAACCTCTGTCCAGACAACTAATCATGGGTCTAACTACCACCAGTCAAACAACTGGTTACCATGGAGACTGAACACAAGCTAAAGAAGAGACATTGCTGACCTAATAATGGTGCAGTTAGCTAATGCACGTTCTCCTGTTACTAATATATGGTTTATGTATGGTAACGGGAAAATAAAGTCTTTTGTAAAATCCAAGAGTTACTGTATTTGGTACGACTAAATATTAGAGACAGTATTTTTGTACAGCAAACATAATGAGGAGTTAATACCTTTTGTACACTTTTACACGTGAATCTTTTTAAAAGTGACTTTGATGCGTGCAAGTATATGTTTGTTTATCTCAAAACCACAAAGGCAGCTCATGCCTTCATGACTGTCGTCAGGTATGTATTAGACAACACCTGCTGATATAACCTCTTAAAGAGAGGCTAAAAGGCTCTCGGACACACTGTCATTTAGTGGTTATGAATCCAATAATTACAGCTGAGCGCTAATAACTAGTTAGAGGAACACGCTTAAGCCTGCTCCTCCCAGCACATGTTCACAAACGCACCTCACACACCCACCGTCAGCTGGAACAATAGCCAAGTGTGCAGCAAGTCAGGTCAATATAACCTCCACCTTGCGTGCTTTTTTAATTTTTTTTTAAAGCATACTGACAACACCCATTTTTAAAGTATGCTGTGTCCTGTGCGCATGCTGAATGTGCAGAACACGGTGGCCTGGTCCTGGAGGTTGTTGGCAGGACTGAATATGGCAGGGTGTGTGACTTTGCAAGACTAGGCTTGCAGGAGGTCCTGTTTTCCCTGTAAATCGACAGTCAAAGACAGAAATGAAGGGAGATGTTACCACATTCTTTATGTCAGGTCTAAGTGGCATATTGAACTGTCAAAGTATGCAGATGAAACCTTTTATCCACATCTACTGTATAAAAATACATTTAGGCTCTTTAATTTTCCCTATTCCTGTTTTATTTCTACTTCATCTCCTTATTTAGGCATTGGCTGGACATGTAATAAGAGAGACATTTTTTACATTACTGCCTTTAAACTCATGAACTGGTTTATGTTGCTTTAAATTAATTTGCAAGATTCGGAAATGTTTATTTATGCAAAAAAAATCAAAAGAAATTAGTAAAGATACCAGGAAGACATTTTGGGCTTTCATAAATCAGCCTCAAATTCGGGTACAATTTTCATATGCTGACTGAATCTATGTAAGAGTTATTATTAGCAGTAAACAAATTATTGTACCTACATGGGCTATAATCCCACTTGATAAGAAAGGACCCTTTACATCAAAAGTCCCCTAAAAAGCCTTATTACAGATGTCTTTTTTTCATTGCTTCATTATACCAGGGTCAAATGTATCAATATTTGCACACAGATTGGCAAAGTTTGGATGTAAAAGGCCCTTACTGACATTTTGAGAGATTCACAAGAGAAATTAGAAGTTTTTAATGACATGAAGAAATATCAATCTTTGAGGCTCAGACTCCACCAGAAGATGTTTGTGTTGAATGCAGCAGGTTGCTCTATGTTAGAGACATCTTTCCTGGCGAGATTAAAACTGGTGGAGGAATAGAGGTTGAAAAACAAGGGTAGCCGTAGGGAACCAAGAGAAATAGAGTTGCAGTTTGGCTTGAAATTGAGGGCATTCTTGGCTTTGGAGGTTTAAATATATAGTCTTCAATGCTGATTGGCTGGGTTAGGGCTTGGATGCTGGAAGAGGTGCACAAGGACGCCATTAGTGGGAAGGAAAGAGTCTATTGGTTAAATTAACTCATAGAGTCTATTGGTTAAATTAACTTTCCATCATTAACATATGGTACGAAGCAGCGTCGTATTCTATGTGTTTTGTATTTTTTTGCGTTTTGGACTGATGAATTCATAAAAGACAGCAGAAAGAAGCCTGGAGAGAATAAGTAGAATCTCAAAAACATCGGCCAGGAAGTTCAAGATTTGGCAAATAGGAATTCACTAAGTTTCAAGGTGGATTAGTCAATGTTTTGGGGTTGACAATATGTTTAGTTGCTTGTTCATCTTGTTCATTGTTCATCCATTATGGACAAAGGTTCTTTCAGCATAACCAATCCAGATGGATATTTGGGTCGGAACCAAAGACTGCGGCTGACAGGAGTAAGGTTCAAATGTTCATCACAATATAACAGATTTATACAGAAGAAACACATTTATGTATCATTTTTAATCAGTTTAATATTTATGTAATTAGCATGTAATATATCTATGTAAGTAAAAGATAACAAAGTTCAGCGACAATTTCTACCATTGAGTGTTTTTGCATGATATTTTTAAATTACTGGTTGTGGATCGAGTAACCAGAAAACTTACTTGAGTAAGAGTTGCGACACTTATACACTCATATAATAAAAATTCCTTTAGGTAAAAATACAAAGTACAGTAAAGTGATATTGCCTAAAAGTACATTTTTCTCTAAAAGTTACTCAAGTAAATATGAGTAAATATAACAAGTTACTGTAAATGTTTTAATCAACCCAAAGGAAACATGTCTGAATGTGAAGAGAGTTTTGAATATTTTATAAAAAATCTCTCTCTCCATATTCTGGTACTTTGTACATATTTTTGACAATCCTAGCTGACCTAAAGAAAGAAAAGATCAATCACATTTTAAGTCAGATAGTAAAACAAATATTATATGTCTTTTTATGTAGCTAAGCATTTATACAAACTAATCAAACTGGAATCAGGAAAATATTCTTTTACTTTTAACATTAATAACATTTATATAAGCTTCCTATAAACATAACATATAGTCTGCCTGAGTGATAGATATCTTCAGTCAGCATGCTCATACCCCATTGCCTATCCTACAAGGGTGGCAGCATGCTTGTCTAATGGGTGTGAGTCCAAGTCTTTAGAAAAATGTGCCATAAATGCCAACCACACCTTCGCCCTTGCACAACTAACTTATCCCTCAAGTGTGCACACAATCTGCAAACATAACCAGCCGTTTTATTCCCTCACCCAGTGCTCTGCTGCCAGCCCATTTTAATTGATGCCCATCCCTAACGACCTCAATTACCCAGCTAGACTTTTGAGGGCACAGCGTGGGCTGTCAACCAGTGTGGCTCGAGTGAAGACCTGACCCTTTACGCCGACTGACAGTTAACTCGACTCAGCATCATGTGGGAACTGTTTACTGGACCTGTCCACTGCAATCAACACTCCTACATGTGGCCTTACTGTTAGCAGTCTACTGATAATCTCATCGCTGCTGAGAGGGAGGAGTGGTGGAGGACTGGGTGATGGGAAACACAAGGGAAGGGAGGCTTTTGTCCGGCCTCATTCACATCAAAATGTGTTCAGTTAGACAGACTCAGCATAAACTACACACAGACGCATACAGCACTTAGAAAAGTATGTATATATATATATATATATTTATAAACTTTTAACCCAAATGTCTGTTTATTTGATAGGGATTTTATGTGATCCAATAATAGTAAGTGTGTAACTGGGCAATGAAAAGAAAGGTTTGCATGATATTCTGCACAAAACTGGTGGAGCATTTTTCCACAAGCCATATAGATGAAGCAACAAACATGTGAGTGACGGCGCTTCCATTAAATGAACCCAAAATTCAAATTCCAGATTCTGTGCAAAACACAAGTTGTCTTGCAAAAACTATAAAGGTTGATCGTGCAGAACTCAACATCCCCTGGTGAAACATGGTGGTGGTGGTATTATGGTTGTAGGGATGATCTTCAGCTAACACAGATGAGCAGGTATAGAGCCTATATGACCATGTTTAAAGCTAAATTCAATACAATTCTTAAAGACAACCTGTTAGAAGTTCCCCAAAATTTAGGCTGGAATGGAGGCAAAACATTTCAGCTTGTGACCCTGCAAAAATAATGCAACATAGTAACCCTAACCTTAAACCCACACACATGCATATAATTACTTATGCAAATATAAAGTAAAGAAATGACACTCACTTTATAACACATTTAAAAAGAATTTTTATAAAAAAAATTTCAAAAAAAAAAAAAACGAATATTTTTTAAATTAAATACGTATTTGATTAATATTTTAAATGGATTTTTCATTATTCAATAGTGCATTTTGGATAGATAGCATAGATCTAGATTTCAGTCCAATCATGAAATACTGTCTAAACGTAAAAGTACATAAACTTTGGGAATCTCTGGTTAAGATAAAGCATCTCTATGTGTTTCAATGTTCAAGTAAAAGCCCAGACCTACATTTAACTGTGCATCAAATGCAGGACTTAATAGAGATGAATGTTCATAGATGCTCTCCATCCAATTTGAGTGAGATAGAGTTGTTCTAAATAGAAAAAAATCAAAATTCAGAGAGTGAAAAGCTGCAAGAGACGTACTAAAAAACCTGCCACTGTAATAACAGTGGAATGTGGTTCTGCAAAAAAATTCACTCAGAGGTGCTGGTTAGAAAAACATGGAATCATTTTCAGGTGATTATTTTGAAAAATGTTGTAAAGATATCTTGTTTTTCATACTTCTAATCCATGAAGTGTTTAAAAATTTCAAGTCAATATATTATAGTCTATGGTTGTAAACGTTGATCAAGGAATATGTATACTTTTACAATAATCTGTACAATAGGAAACAATTGTAAAACTTATCTCAATTAAAAAATATTGTATGAAACTCAGCTTCACATTTAATTCATCTTTAAAATATGGCTAACCTGCAGAAAATCAAACCAGAATAAAAAAAATCTGAGTCTTACCTGCATGAAACTGAAATATAATTGTGCAAACCACATTACATTTTTTTCTTTCCTCCCACGGCCTTGTGCTTTAAAACCAAAGATATTTTTTAAAAGAATAAATAATCATTTAGTAATTTGTAACTTAATAAAACAATTTTCACCAAGTTCTGTAGACATTACTCACCTTAGTAATCTGCTCACAGCCCTTTGATTCCCACTGAAGAGTTTGGAAATAAAGCCACTTATTCATTATTGAAGCAGTTTCCTTTGTTATAGTGTTAAAATATTCTCTTTCTGTTTTTGTGCTGATAAGCTTTTTTAATTCAACTGGTTGATTACATGGAAAATAAGGAATGACAAAACTCTACATGCGAATTAATATTGTTTTGTCACACTTCACCAAAAAAACAAAACAGAAACGGAAGCATTGAAGGTTTAGTTAAGGAAATGCATGGATGTGGTCAAAGTACACAGCCTTTGCAAGAAATCAAAGTGACCACAGTGCATGGCTGAATGCATCTTACTCTTAATTTGCTGCTCTCCACATCTGCCCTCTGCACAATCAGCACCAGGTTTTAGAGAACCCTTCAGTAGAGCCTGATCCCTTAAGACAACCACTCAAAGAGGATGAGGAAGATAAGGATGGACCAACTGCCACCAAATAATCAAACCTCAAAGACAGAGAGCTGGTGACTACATAAGAGAAAGCTGCTGACCCCACACGTTGTCTCATTTCTTAAAGATCCATCATCCTGCGTGAACTTGAACTTGTTGAGTCCTCGGCATCTCTGATCTCTGTTGGATCTGTTGTTGATTGAGAGGCTAAGAGAGGTTCTCTGAGGAGTCCTTTGAAGTGGTGATGGTATCACAAGGTAAACACAGTAAAAATGTATGGAGTTGTCACACGTTGTTGCTACAAAGAGCAATAGAGGCTGTGGTTTGAGAGATAATTACAGGAGAGTGGATAAAGGTCATGTTTGAGAGGTGCTTGAAAATGGAGTTGTCAGGCAGGATTAGAGTCTTGTTGAAACAGTAACTCTTACAACCTTTCAACTCTTTTCTTTTCAGGGTCAGCATGGATCCCTCCCGACATAGAGCCTGCAGGAGCTCTCCTTAAACGCTAAGAGCAAGGTGATCCTCCTCCATATAACTAGAATCCTGATTTAACCAGGATTTGCTTTAGGAACCCAATCTTTTTAACCAAAGCTAAATATTTATACCCTAAATTTTCTTCAGTGCAAATGTCAAAAGCATTTCAGATTTTTATATCCATTCCGTGATCTCAGCATCCACGTGTATATACGTAAAACTGATCTCAACCCTGGTCCTCAAGGCACACTGCCCTATATGTTTTAGCTGCTTCCCAGCTTTCAAACACCTAATATCAATTGATAGCAGATTAACAAGCTTTGTTGAACAACAATCAACTAAAATAGGTATGTTGAAACAGAGAATCTATTCGTATCCAGGATGTGTGGGATCTGCAGATATGTTTACTGCCCTTTTCCTTACTAAAGACCTGTATGAGTCCATCTGTACATGGGAGTTGGCACCTATATCAAGGTTTGGTGAAACAAAGGCATGGTTTCAAGTCTAGAAGTAAATTTGTGTCATGGGCAAAATATTGACAGGTATATTAAAGGTTAAAAAGAAAAAAAGGGATAATTGAGAAAAATTGAAGGTATTGGTCCATTGGCAAAACCTAAAGTGTGGTCAAGAACTAATTCTACATCACTCTGATCACATAGTAAAGCATAGTAGAAATGACATTATGCCGTAGGTATGAGTTTCTCGAGAAAGGACAGGAATGCTTGTCAGGGGCTGCAAAATGTACTACTGTAGCTTTTTTTGCAAAGCCAAAATCTGCATACCTGTTATATTTTTAAATGATTTGCACCTGTTACTGCAGTTAAATATTATGGTGCCCAAGAGGTACAAATATCATGTAAATACATGATTTCACTGCAGTTTTCAAAATTTAGACTAGCAAACACAAAAATTATTCTAGCAAACACAACAATGAGACTAAAAGAAAAAATAGCAAAGAGGAAACATGCTGCAAACACAAAACCCACTGCAAATGCATTCATGAAGTTGGCACACAACCACGTGCAAAAGAGAATGCTGCTAAGAAAAACAATTGCAAGTAAAAAAAAAGATGCATGATTTTTTCCCTTCAGATGTCTTCTGGATTGCATTCCATGTTGTTTTTTCTGTAAGTGTATACTCCATAGACATAAAATCATAGTAATGTTCTGGTGCTATATGTATAATGATGATCATGATCTGCCCCTAGTGGTATGGAGTACTTTGGTTTTTTTTTATCTTGCTGTTGCTTTAGCAACTTGCAGAATATTTTTTCCTCTGCTTGTGTTTTGCATGCTTTTATAGCACCATTTATGCTTTTGCAATGGGTTTTGTGTTTGCTGCATGTTTCTACTTTGTACCTCTGTTTTCTGTGACTGCAGCTTCTGCTACATTGCAGTTGTCTTTGCTACATGCAGCCGTCTATTTTCATGTGTTTTTTGTATTTGTGTGTCAGTCTAGTTACTATATTTTCAGTCTGAATTTACTAGCCTCAAACTTACTGATCCTCAAACACTAATTTTTGAGGAACTTTTAAACTTAGTGTCAAATCATGTGTTCACATGCCATTGACAAACATCGAAGACTGTAAATAACTATATTTTTCTTCTACTTTCCGATTATGTGTTGTTTTAATTTATCAGACAGATAAATAAATACATCACATAGGTGCTATAAAATCATAAAGTGAGTAAATGAAAAAAGGTTAAAAGGATAGGAATACTTCCGTTAGATATTGTATGCCCTAGGATTCAACTTCTGTGCAAGATGACTAAAAGGCTGACCGGGTGTTCCATGTCATTACAACATCACATGCAGCAGCTGTAAGTGATAAAACATCACAAACAACCAAGTTCATGAACACCTGAATTTGAACAGATGGCTCAATATTAATGAGAGGTGATAAAGGCATCACAAGAGCAAAACGATTGAAAGGTTCATGTGAGATGCAAAATATTAGATCAACTCTGCTTCAAAATTATGTAAAAAATTGTTTTTCAGATTAAATCACTGAATCTATCAATTTTTTTGTACTACCTATTAGCTAACAGGGTGTTTCTCAGGAGTCTGTGTTGATGTCATGATCTGTCTGCCTCTGTGTTCTCTGTGCTCCCTGTGTCGTCCTGTCTTCCCCTGATTGCTCCCAGGTGT
>JAUZNJ010038250.1:0-11152 GCA_034780135.1 Jordanella pulchra
GCACCAGGTATTCCGCGGTTCCGGCGGAGCACCGAAGTTCTTGCTCAAGCACCGTGCTTGTGTAATCGAAAACCGTGCAACCCTTGCTGAAACGGGTTCCGGCACCAGAACCGGCACGGAGCCGCTGCAATGGAAAAGCCCCCTAAGTGTGGCCTGGGAACTTGGCTCCTCTTGTGTTCAATATTAACACCATCAGCAGTGTTGAATGTATGAGGTACTGTGGATACTCCTTATGGCTGGGTGGATACAGCTCTGGCTGTAATGGATTCCCCTGTCCTCCTTCCCTACTTGGGTTTCTCCCAAGAAGTGTATGATACGATGGGCCACATCAAAAGGTTAATTCAGACTGGGTGCAATGGCCACAGCAAGTGCGGTGGATTCACATAAAATTCCTATGCAAACCGCGCGGGGAACGGGGTGAAGCGCCATTACCCTGCTATTTGGATTTTGCATAATAAATAAAATTTGGAAGGTGTCTGGGGATGTTTCAGCCATTGACAGGCTGCCTGGCATGTATGAGGCAATCTACAGAGCTATCAACATTCAGACTGAGATGTTAAGGAACAAGAACCGTAAACTGGATGTGATCCTTGCCCAGGATCACAGGCTGGCAGTGGTTTCTGGACTCAGTGGTGAAATGGTATAATCTGGGAGAAAGTTGCAAACTCTGATCTTGGCAGAGTTTCCATAAATGTGTTCTATTTTGGTTTTGCTGTGTTGAGACCAGCAAAAACTGTGAAACTTGGCACGAAAATTAACAGCCTAACCCAAAGAATCTGCCTCTTTCTTAAATTCGGCTTCCCAATGAACTTGAGAGAGGCCTTCTCGATGCAACTCACCTAGGATGAAATTTAAATATGAGGCGTTGCTCTCTGCCGTCCTCTCTCCCCTGAAGACATCAGTGAAGCTGCGTTGGTCAGCTGACGAAGTGTTACATCTTTCAGGGACATTGACTTCATGGACTTAAGTCGCACGTACACATGCACATTCACACACTGATGCTCAGATATGATACATGCACCTCTCATCCTCCTCCACTATTTTTTGTCTTGCAACATGTTGTTTTGTATCAGTGCTGCTTCTCTGTGCTGAGGTTTTTGCAATCTCAAAATGTGTCCTGCTGAGGATAATGTATAAATTATGATTTTTTTGTCCTCCCCTTACCAATTGTGATCCCCTTTTCTCTCGTTTTTCTAACTGCAAGGGCAGCGCCTTTTTTATGGCTGCAAGGCCTTGGACATTGTGGCCTGTACCTAAACTGAATTTCCCTTCAAGGATTAATAAAGTATAATTGAATTGAATTACTGCTTGAAATCCTCCATTAATTCTAGCATAGACCCTGGTCTGTCACTGCCCACTCCTCAGCATAAATGCTTGATCTACATGTTCTGTGGAATCCAGGATCTACATGTTCTTCTGAATCCAGCTGTCACCCAGATGCAGCTCTGGATTAACCAAGATGGACTCTTTTTTTCAGTGCTTCCGGGGCTTTTCCAAAAGTTGATGGTAATACAAAGCAGATTCAAAAACTTTGCATAGAGAACAATTCAGCAGCAGTCCTTGAATCTAAGTTTCAACTGTGCTTTTATTATGAAATACTATCAGGTAGATATTGACAGGATATGCGATGGGGTTGCCATGGGTAATGACAGTCCCAAACTGAAGGTTCTGGAAGGCTGATGCCCACTGTTACATTCAATGCTAGCACAGAAATAACACATTATAACTTTATATACTGAGATGAGAGCAGCACTAACATCTGCTGGGATGTTAAAATCATTAGCCGAAATTAAAATGATTCTATCCAAATCAGCACAAAAAAAAGTTTTACTTGCACAGGTCAAGTAGCAATGATAATATTTTATTGAATTCGGAGCTCAATAAGAGGGTAGTTGACCTCTGGATGACCTAAAAAGTAATGGTCTTTGAGTCATTTGTTTCATTTTTTACAAATGAACAATTTAACTGCACAAGCCCCCACTAATGAAGCCCTTACCATTCATTGTATTTGCTGAGTTTTTTCACATGGGTGGGCCATCAGCTTCATGCAACTTGAGCTCCTTCAATTTGATGATGCAGTCCAGGGTGTGAACACTGTGCATCTGAAATGCAGAGTGGTGAACTCCCCGAGGGGCTCGCGGAAATCACTACGTCTCTTTTGGCTAGAGGTGGCAAGCCCTGTGTTCTTCCTTTTTCTGTATTTTTTTAACAGTTGCAGTTGAGGGAGCAACCCTTACTTAATATGACCCTGTGAGTTTTCTAAGTTCTCTGTTAGGTCGCATGCATGACTTGGTTGTGCATTGTTGATTGGGACACTATGGCATTCCTACAGTTTTTACTTCTGACTATGGCAAACAGATGAATCTCCTTGCCTCTATTTTCCTCATGATGGACATTTTATTTTTCTCTGCTATTATTCATGTTGGGTGATATTTTATTAATCTTGAAGTTACTATTGCTTATTTATAATTTGCCTTGCTTCATAAACTTTGATGATAGTGGTGATTTGTATTTTTGCAGTTTTGTTTTACATTCTCTCTGTCCCCTCAGTGGGCATTGTGTAGTGGCTTATCCCGATTAAATCAATACAAACAAAGATTGTAACAGGGCTATTTCAAACCTTCCCTTTGTTGGGCATCCTCTATCGAGGCAATGGAAAGGCTTACTGTCAAACTATATCTAAATGACTTACATTCCAGAAAGGGCAATTATTAATAAGAAGGACAAGGAAAAGTGGTGCACCTTAAATTTCACAAGATTGTTTTTAGTTATTTGGAATTGTTTCTATATTTTGTGACTGTTTTGCATTTAACAAAATAATTTTTTTATGTATTATTTAACATTTATGTGATGCTTCCCTAGATTTAATGGGGCAGGGTAGCTATTCTGCTTGGCAGAACCTTTGTTGTGTTTCAGATTGGTTTTGTGAGAGATATTCTGTTTTTCTCAAACAGAATCTATATGTTTAAGGTAGCACCTCTTTTCACAATTGGCACAATTAGTAAATTATTTTCAGCTCTTATTTTTAGCCTCTTCTTGACTTTGTTTATATATGTTTTCTCATTAGGATAAAATAGTGCCCAGTCTGTCTTGTATGACAAGCCTTTTTTTCATAATTTACTGATATGTCCATATGGACTGCTGCAAGTTTAAATTGATCTTGGAGGTAATTTTCCAATTGTAGTAGGGTCTTCATGGTAGGCTTGAACCCTGGTTCCTATATTATTCCCAGACAATGCAACCAATGTCTTGCCTACTAAATGTGGTAGTGTTAGTCTTCTTCCTCATTTTAGCAGAGTGTTCAGACTTTGGGCAGTAATATGGTATTTAACATCGAATTGGGGGAAGTTCATGTTCTTACTGCCATTTCAAATTAAGTGATTGAAATTGTGATGTCACTTTATGGCTAATATTTGTGAAAGTCCAGTAACAAAAATCTCACCTTAACAAACAGCCTGTATTTATCACAGAGCTCTTATCAGGAAACCAAAATTTTAGCTTCTCATAAATTTGGAAATGTGCATTTAAAAGAGGTTTACAGGATGGAATAAGGCAGTTTCTGTTTTCAAGAGTAACAGATTATGAGATTTATTTGGAGAAGAACACATGACATACTGAGATCAATGAGAAACTTAGGTAGAAAAAGTTTTGCTTTTTAAAGTCGTATTCTAAAGTCTGGCTCCCTGGAAAAACACCATGATAAATAAGGATTTGTTCCTGCAGGAACAGCTGTGTTTGCTTCTCTGTGTGGAAAGAAACAACAACAAAAAACACCACTATGATTGATAACAGATGGTTGATAAATGTGAGAATGTGTAAATGTCTTCTAATGTGTAGTCAGCATAACTGGCTTTGAATCAGTCTTTCTTTCATTTCCCTAATGGCTCGGCAGAAAGCGGCAGAGTTGATGCAGAGACTGAAAGGGAGAAGAAATGATTATTTTCAGCCAGCTCTCGGATACAGGTGGGAAAAGGGCAAACTCTCAGCCGGTGACGTTCATCAGCGGCCGCTGGAAAGGTCACGCCATGTCTCTTGACGTGCACCCACACCCGTAGGTGTGTTTATCCCAGCTGGATGCTCTCCCCTCCCCTCAACTTCTCCTGCCCAACTAAACACCCCCCACAATAGCTTTTATTATCCCCCACGGGAGAGGTGGCTGCAAACTGTGTAAACACACAGCACTCCTTTAATGTCCTCGTTCAGAGACTCCATTGATCTAGAAACTGTACTGTTCAGGTCTAAAGTCTTGTTGTTTTTTCTTTTTTATTTCTTTCGCTCATTTCTCTGTTCAGACTAGTCCCATTTGTTTAGAGCTAAAAGCTAAAATGCTATACTTACAGATCATCGTTGCTGCATATACGCATTGTGGCTGTTTTTTATGCTTTATCGAGGTACGTCATTATATGCATGTTCAGCTGAAAGTACAGAGAAAAAAACTGTAAAAACAGAAATGTGATTAACTCGCTTCAGTGTTTACACGCATAAAACTAACTTTGATCCTTGACTTAAAGCTATAGTTTGTAGAGAGAGATTACTAGGAGAAAATTAATTAAGAAAAAGAACAAAAAGTTACTCCACAACATCACACACACACACACACACACCCACACACACCCCCACACACACACACACACACAGACAGATAGACAGACAGACAGTCAGACAGACAGACAGACAGACAGACGGACATTCTTGTAGTTTCCATATCTCAACACAGATCCATGTCAAAACAGTTTTTTCAAGCAGAATGCAGTTTGAAACCAAAACAATTTCTGACATCATAAAAGGAAACCACACCTGATCACACTTTGCAGTGTAATGATGGTAGCATTGTGACCTGGGTTTGCTTTTCTATTAATATAAATGTTTATCTTTAAGGTTAATGAGTTGTGAACAGTTTGGTCAAATTACTCAGTTGATGCAAAACGTTCAGATTATCTGCTGGAAAGCTGAAGGCGAAGAGAAATTTTATTTTGAGGAAGGAATGTCCACTCAGTCCGTTTGGAGAAACTCTGCAAAGCAGAGAGGGTAGATTTGTAAACTGAAATGTTACATGCTGATAATCGTCTACCAAAAAAGGCTAAATGCTCAAAAGTAATTCATAGATATGATAACAAAGTATTAGTTTAAAACATGGCCACATTTTTTTCCAAGTATTTTTTTTAATGCTTCAATCTCAACAAAAGAAGATTTTAACGTTTTAAAACCCTAACAAAATTGATAAACAACCACTACTACTCCTTTCTAAATGAAATGTCAGCAGGAATGCGAACTGTCTGTGAAAGGTTTCTGAGTGTGTATTCTGTTTTACAGCATATTTTCAGCACCACCATTTTTATGAATATATATTGATTTGAACATATATACGTATAATATATATATACGTATAATATATATATATATATATATATATGAAAAGAAAACAATTCTAGACAGAATAAGATATTTTAAACATTTTCATTTGAAACTAAATATTTTTCTTGATTTCTGTCATCTCTAAGTTTAGCATGGAGCATCGCCCATTGTAGATACGTTTTTTACTAAGGCGAGAATATGGTCCTAATCTCTTAATGACCTCAGGAGCCAGGTGTTTTAGAGGCCATCTTGGTCCCACTGCTGCTCTATGTATTTTTAACATCTAGGCTGCACCACTGTAGTACTAAGATCCCTGTGGTGATTTAGCAAACAAGCCTTGTTGGAACCTGGGGGTGGGGGGTGTTCAGCCTACTTTATCAACGTTAATTTCAAAGCCTCCAGCTGCTCTGTCAGCAGATTCAGATGATGGCAGCTGAGTCGTGTTCTCCTCAGCTGGCCTCTTTTTTTGCCACCTCAGCAGTGCAGTTCTGCCCTCAGCACTTGCTGAATGTCTCCAGGAAACTCAGAAAGCGCTGCAGGAGTCGGTAGGCCAACAACAAATTTTCCACTTCCTGTGCTTGTGATTGGCAGGCGGCACAGCCGGAAGCGGCCAAAACATCCAATGCAGTAGAGCACTAAATGTTTTGCTTTTATGCGCGCTCCTTTCTATGTCTGCACTTTGTTCCAGTTGCTGTTTGTCAGGCGCTGAAGCAGAACTGATTACTGTGGCCGACCAGGAACATCCATCGATGTCTCTCCCTTGGAGGCGATTTGTTTTTCATGCTGCAGAGATTATTGACGGCTACAGCAGCACAGACTCTAACTGAGCACACTCTTAGAGGAGGAACATGCCGCAGATCATTTCGAAGTATAAATAAAAAAATCTTCCTCACAGTAGGAAATATAGAGGACCAGTGGAAATCTGGACTGAAATACATTAGGGAGTTAAAATGGACTTCTTTGTGTGCCTCAGTGCACAAGGGGATGTCACATGTTCTCTTAAAACATGTTTAATTAAATATCAGTTTGTACTTTCTACATATCAGAGACGACTCTTGATCCAACAATATATATACATATATATATGTAATATGCGAACTTGAATGAAGAAACACCGGAAATATATATATATATATAGGCGCTATATATCTATATATATGAATAGATATTTCAATTTTATGAAATCAAAAACTTTTGAAGGGCATGTAAACATTTATTTACTTCAAAGTATGGCTTGAATACTATACTTATTTAGCTGTGCTAAAAGGCACAAGATTACTAAAGGATGTCTGACATCAAATATCAGAACTAAAAATAGTATATGTCCTAAACAAACTCTAAGAACTCTCATTAGACATTTGTTCAATGAAATTATCAGTCTCCCTTTCTTTCCCTCTGGTATGAAGAAATTATTATTATTATCTTTAGTTTTTTTGTCTTGTTTTTTTTTTATTATTTTGCTTTAGCTGATTGATGATTGAAGATACAGTATGTTTTACTAAATACATCCCACAACTAGAAAAACACTTGGAGAGTAGGGACCTCCGACAAGTAGTTCATTTCCCCCAATATAATGTGACTTCCACCTTAAGTTAATACCTGTATTCACACAATCTTTCAAGAAATTCCTGGATCCAGATATTTATCTGGATCATCATAAAAATGTTATTGATTGTGCCTTGCACTGAGGTGCACGTTTGGTAAAAATTTTATGAAAATCAGTTCTTAACTTCACAAGTTATCCTGCACAGACAGACAAACACACACAAACATAACTTCCTTACCGGAGGTAACAAAATCTGCAAACAGGAGGAGACAAATGGACAAGTGGTTCATTTTTCCTGGGCCAGGGGTAGAGGTGGCGGTAGAACAGACTCTTCCATCAATTAACTGATGTCCAAAAAGGTTTTTGATCAAAATTTATACCCGGTGTTTCTTCATTCAAGTTCGCATTCATTAATCTTTGCAAAGGAGAACAGATACAGTTTTGCCGATTTCCCTGCATGTTCTGGTCACACAGAATTTTGCTAACTAGTTAAGAAGCACAGAGGGTGATTCTCACAGACAAAGTAGATGGTTTGCCCAAACAGAAGCATTGTTAAAATAACCTTGAGTCTCAAGGACTCTAGCCTTGGTCTAAAACATCTTAAGCTGGAAAACAGCTTCTGAGGCATCAGTATGATATGACCCGTATTCATCCTTGTCTAGCATGTGCTCTGCTAGAGCAAATGTATTTAAAGTGAGTAAATAAAAGCAGCAATTGTGATTAATATAAGAACGTATGTGTTATGAAAATAGATTTTTCAGACCACAGCCATTACAATGCTCTAGTTATGTTCTCTGGCCATTATGTTTCAGGTTTGCTGTGGTGTTCATGAATGTTTATTTTAGATTATTCTGATTAAGATTTTCCACTGTTCAATGATTATATTGAACAATTATATATACCACAATTAATTAAAACAATTATTAACTCAACTTACCAGGAAATGTAAGTGTTAAAACCCTTTGTGGACGTGGGTTTGTTTAACCATTAGTAAAATCATTACTTTAAACTAAAAAGATGAGGCACACACCTTTTTGTCCAATTCACTAATGCTTTTTAAGTTTTTATAGATATGTTTATTAATTTTGTGCTTTAATAACAACAACATAAAGCAGAGGAGAACAGAAGCTCAGCAGCGCAATTCAGAGGAGGGAAAAAGCAAATATAAGTTGGGGCATACGCACTTCCATCATTATATAGTCCACATTTAAGCATTTATAAATGTTCGAGACACATCTCCTTCAGCATAATCTGAGAAGGGCTTCCATATGCGTCCAAAAATGTCAGACTTTGAGCGGACAGGGCATATTAGAAAGTCGAGAGGGATATGTTCCAAAATAAACTTTTAGCACCCAATAATAGTAGGAGATTTCTTAGAAATCCATTGTAGCAAACTATTCTGTCGAGCACATAAAATTAGGACATTATACAACTCACTCTTGTTTTGATTTTGTCATGTTTTTACAACTAAATGTCTAGCCCACATGCAGATCACCACTCGGGAGAAAACAGAATCAGTTAAAGAAAGTTTATTAAAATTATAAACAGACAAGTTGGCACTAACCAATAAATCCAGGAAACGGGGCTCACAGAGCGGTCAGCATAGTATGCGAGACAATGGGGAAGCTGTGGAGTTCACAGCTAGTAGGAGATGGGACTGCTGACGGAAACAATGAAAAGATCTTACTTGAAAGGATGAAAAACTCAGTCTGTGTGGGTTTGTTGGAGATTACGGGTTCACTGTCTTTTTGTCCGGGAGGTCCACATACTTGCCATGGAAGTGATTCGGAGGAGAAAAGGCCTGGAGGTGCGTCAGAGGGCGGACAGGTAGTTTGAACAGGCCGGAGTCCAAGGCGCAGTTCGGCTGCCAGCCGGGGAATCCAGGGGGAGCTTGTACTTCAACGGAGAAGGAGAGGATGGGATCTCGGGCAACCAGTGGGTACAGTTCAGGGCGTCATGAGGGAGGTGTCCAGGTGTGATCCCCACAGGGAAGATCTAGGGCGTCTTGACGAAAACACCTGAAGACGAGGAGAAAAACACGAGAGTAATTACTGGAATAGAAAAACTCTCAGAGAGAACTCAGAGACTAGCTCCAGGGAGGTTAGAATACCATTGCTGGCTAACAATCTGGCATTGAAGTACTGGCAGTCCACTCCTCATGTACTCTCAGACTGATTAGTTAATGGAACACGGGTGTGCAGGATAATTGCACCGATCTCTGGAGAGAAGGTATGAAACAAAAACCCACCAAAAAAACTTGAAGAACCCTGCTCCATGACAGATTTTGAATATGTTTATTTTGTAGACCAAGGAGAAGAGACACTGGATCAAGACCAATATTAGTTTAGATAATTTTCCAAATCTAATCCAGATTAGAATCCCAGTATATCTGGATCTTTGGGAATGACCAAAGACAGTGTATAAGGCTGTCTTCGTGTATTTTGCATTTAGGGGACAGTGAAGAGGACACTGGTTCAAACTTGGACACTTGGTTTGGGGCCAAGTTAGCTCTACGTAGTCATTTAAGTTGCAACGCTCAGGAACGATAACAATTAGTAATTTTTAAGGCAGGAGTTCCAAATACTGTTACACATTTCCTCAGTAGTCTCAATATTCAGCTCTCCAGCTGTATATGAATTCTGAATAGCTGAATTCAGCTTTCCATTCAGGCCTGGGCCAGAGTTGCTAAGTGACGCGTATGACATATTAATGTTTTGTTGCACATACTGAGTGACACTTCATGGGTTTTGTAAAAAAGTTTTGTAAAAAAGTTTTTCAGTGTGCTAAACCTCAGTGTCCGTGAGTAGAGTTGTTTCTTTTTTTGACAAAGTCTCTTAGCTGGAAGAAACTGAGGAGTTTTTTTCCCTACTCCAAAGGCTTCCACAACTTTATTAAAAGACATGTGGATCCCTTCCTTAAAAATACAACCCAAAGCGGAATTTTACTACTTTGTAATATATTTTTTTTTAAACTCTGTTGATTTTTCCAAAATTTTAGGTCATCTAACTGAATGACATAAAACTAAATCAAATCATTATACCTTACTGGAAAGATGATGCAGGCTTGTTTTTAATCTAATTTTAACACATCTAATATTCTTTATGAACTTTTATAATGAAGAACATCATGATTTATTTTATTTCCATGATAATAAAATAGTTAAATGTATTCTTGGTTGCAAATGTTTGTTGTTGGAGGGTGTTGACAGAGAACAGCTGTGCAGGGTAGAGCTGCTGATGTCTGTTTCCCTGGTTTAGGTCACATCTCTGGTAAAGCCAGTAGCCAAAATCAGATGCAGTAAATCCGTTTTAAGGTAAGGTGGGTGCCAAACAGACAGTTTTAGATACAAAGCAGAAACAAATATGCAGTAAATTGTCAAAATGGTGGCTGGGAAATATGGACAGCATTATAGGACATATATGTCTATAGTTCGTTTTAGCAAAAAGAAATAGATTTGTAGATGAGTGGTACTTTAAAATACTACCAAAAATCTGAGGAGAGTGAAATGGAGCTGTTTTTTTTTCTAAGCATTACGTGGTCTGAACTTGCTGATAACTTCTATACCTTGCTTATGCTAAGAGATAAAGCACAAGCAGGGAGAAGTAGGTAAAGGGGCAAGAAACTTTTTGAAATTTTTAGCGAGGTGAAACATCAAGAAGCAGGATGCTCTTACCTGTAAAGGGTTTAACCAGATGTGATTAATTCTTTGTTTCTTTGTTTGACAGTTTTGTGTCTTGTTGCATGCTCTCGACAAACAGAAAATAAATACCTTGGTTCATTACCTTTTATGGAACCGTAATGAAAATAAGCCTTACTAGTAGCCATTATACTCTACACATTCGGCTTCTGCCTCAATGTTCCTGGCTACATAGTGGTCAAAATTCAGTTTCCACTAAGTTGCTCCTCACTTTACCTGCAACAAACAAAAAGCAACTGGGAGATGGAACAGCATTAAAAGAGAAAACATTTTTATTGAACGAAAAGCTTATCCTTTACGTCTGCATAACAATGAGTCACTGTTGTCTGTTTTACACTTCAGGCAACATCAAGCGACTTAACGTAGGAGGCAAGTGTTGTGCACTTTGCAATCTCCTGCTCACTCAGATTTAACAATTTGTTCTGTGGGAAGTCAAATGGAGATATCCTGACATCTGAGTTGTTGTATCACACCCCAGGCTGCCCCAAATGCTTACTGAATACTGTGGTGTTTTAAAATCTTTATATATATATCTATATATCTATATAGATATA
>JAUZNJ010038251.1:0-11152 GCA_034780135.1 Jordanella pulchra
GCATAGAAACTGAATGCTGCTTCTCCTCGTTTGGTTCTGGTTCTGGGTATGCAAAGCAGACCAGAACCAGAAGATCTTTAATTAATAATTAATAATTATACTTCTTGGTACACTTATGTATAATATTTTTTAGTAAAGGAGTGCATTACTATCCCCTATTTTTTCATTAAAAAGTAATCTAATTATTATTATTCACATACTGGTAACATTTTACCTTTCTTACAGCTCAACCCAGCGGGTGACTTCAGTTTGATCTATCAAAACAACTTTTTAAAAGCTTGCATTTTTTTGTTCCTTTTTACATTTTATCCAAACTCTCTCAACTTAATTTCATTTTTTCTAAGTAATTGTTTAATTTTACAGATTATATATCTGAAAGCTACCAACTGGAACTAATGATTTCCACTTAAGCCCCTTCAAAGGACTTTTTAATGCTCCCAATGGTTTCCCTCTTTATTTAACATTTTGCCCTTCTAAAAAAACACAGCCAAATTTGTTCACATTAAATGTTTTATCATGTGCAGCAAAACCTTGAAACAAGTGAAATAGATACCCACTTCTGCACTCTTTTCTGTCTGCATCTTAGGAAATCTGATTCACCCCTGAATTCCCTGTTAATGCATCATTAATACCAACATAAACGTATGTAATTACATGCAAACATGGTTTTATGGAATCCCACCTGTGTAAATAGACTGCCAGTTTATTTAGCTTTAGCTGCTGGCTGAAAGGTTGGCTGGTTCCTCGGCTGCAGCAGAGCCGAGTGCCTCGAGGGGGCCAGTAGAATAAAGATTACATGTGTCATTATATTAAGCAGCAGCAGCTCTTGTTCTTTACTCAGATATATAGGCTGACATAGATTTTACATGAGATCTACTGACGAGCTACTGCTCTACTTCATTTCAAACCAATGCAGAATTAATTAGCCAAATGTCTCTGAGGTTAATTATTTTCCAAGCTCACCAAAGAAAGCTTTTTTTTTCCATTTAAATACTTAGTCCTGACACATTTTCTCATGATAGCTTGTCTTTGCTAAAGTTTTAACCCCAACATTTAATCTGCTCTTTTAAATTAACGTTGTCTGCGTGTAAAAGCCAAACCCAGGTGGAGATGTTTGTACACCACAGCACAAGGACAGTTTAAAACACATCATCATCATCTCTTTGACACGAACATATGCACACACACACACATGCACAGTTGGCACTCGTTTGAGGGTGGTCTTTAAAGTCTGAGGTTAGGCTCATTAAATAACTCTGTCATAGATTAATTAGTTGAAGCGACACTTCGATCGGAGCAATGACCTTTATGTGTGGCATCAGCTCCACAACATTTTTTTGTGCATGAGATATGTGTGTAAAATGACATAACATGCAAAGTCCACATAGTTTGTCAACCAAATAAGTCCAAAGTGTGTTTCTCTCCACACTGCTGGACTTTCAGCATTTCTTTTTTCAGCAAAAAAGAAGGAGAAACTGTAAAAACATGTATATTATGTCAGTAATTTGGATATTCTTGGAGGATTTGTAAAAATAGAGATGGAAGCAAGAACAAAAATACAAAAAAAAAAGCCTCGTTACCTCTAGAAAACCATCTATCATCTTTTAAAAGCTCAATTCTGTTTAATATCGTGAAAGTGTTTTTACAGAGGACTAGAAATGTCTGATTTAAATTGTGTTTTAGGACACAAAACTCTTCAGACACATTAAACAGCTGAAAAACTAGATAAAAGTAGCCTCAGAAGAACACAGTATATTTTCCACATCCACCATCTCCGTTTATGTAACCAAAATTTGCTTCTATACTTACTGCTGTTAACAGCATAAGAGGCAGACAAGTGATGTTAATCATGAGCAAATATGAGGTACTCTGTAAAATCTGACATTCTGTTTGATGGTTTCCAATAGTTATTTTCACAATAGTCCATCATTCTAAACAAAACAATATTGCTCCAGAAAGTAAAGATGATCACAACAGGGTTAATAATCCAAGCTTCATTCCCCGCAATGTTAAGTTCCTATATAATCTTGAATTAGACCTTTCTTAAACTACCTTGTTTAAAATTTGTCTTGACAGAATTAAAAACAAAACAAGTCTGTAAATCATGCAAAAGGTAGCAGTGGGCAAAAAAGATACTAAAAACTCTTGTGTTCTCACTGCACCTGCACATGAGGAACATATTCTATATCCTAAACATATTCTATATCCTAAACATATTGAAATTGATATCATTTGTTATAGCTACTACAAGGGGGCCTATTTTATATGTCTGTTTTGTTCTTCAACAAAACAAAAAGTGATCATGAGGTCATATATTCATCTGAACTTTTTTTTTAGCTTCATTCCTGCAGAAGACCTGGATCGCCATGGGCTGCTATCATTAAAAATCAATATGGCTGATTATTTAGAGTTTGTATGAATAGTTGACAAGAGTGTGTGTGTGTGTGTGTGTGTGTGTGTGTGTGTGTGTGTTGGTGTGTGTAGGTGGGGGGACTGATAATTCCCCAGTGCTAAGCCCTCCAAGTCACATGTGGTTTGTCAAGCTTTGTCAGAGTACAAAAAGCAAGATCCAGGCTGTGAAGGAGGAAGAGATTGAAGGTGTGTTTGCCTCCCTCCTGGCGGTGTGTGTGTGTCTGGGGGGGGGGGGATTGCGTGTGTGTCTACAAGGGTGAGAGCAATGTGGATGAGTGGGGAGGAATAGCTGCTGGGGTCTCCATGGCAATGATGCTAGTTAGCTAGCTAGCACTCAGGGGCCCTGGAGAAAAGTGACAATACAAGGGACTTAGCAGCAGCCATGGCTCAGCAGCCGCACTGCATTAATGAGATTTTTCACACCTATTATACACACTCACTCAGTCTCTTACACACACACACCCACACCCACACACACATGCACAAACTCCCAGATAGTACCATGGCAGCAGCAGACGATTGATGTGAGCTTATTGTGCTCTCAGGCAGCCTTCTTTTCTCCAAGCCCATGTTTGACAACAAAATCAGACGAAGCGTCGGACTGTTTGTATGTACATACTAAAAAAACTAAATACATCAATGTGTAAAACGAATATAAATAATGTTTTCCTCTTTTCATCTTTTTTCAAAGTGTGATAGCCAGCACAAAAACTCACATAAACAACACCATGGAAGGAAACAAACAACAGCTAAATTATAGAGCGAGTCTCAAGGCTGTTATTACAAACCATTATGCTCCTTTATGTTATTGTACTGCTTCATCTGCACTCGCAGCCTGGGAATGGACTTTGTCTCTTGGCATAGGAAGAACAAAGTTATGTGCAGTGACAAAATTTTCTATGGCACTTTGTCCGGTTTTAAATGGTTGTCCATTGATTTGGCATATCTAATATTTACACAAAAGTTTGGAAGATCATACTTTTTAAAAGTTAGCCAAGCAATAAATATAACTAAATGAAATATATCTGGATCAAGTATATACATGTGGGTGCAGAAATGTGCCATTTTCATTTCTTACATGTTATTCTAAACAACATATTAAGGTTTTAATAATTATCTAATTTTTTTCAGCTGGCAGAGGGTTTTATTTTTTAATCCCAGTTGACATTGTGTAATGGCCTGTTATTAAGAATCACAATACTGTAAAAATTATTTATCCAGGGTCTGCATTTGTTTTGGGGTTTTTTGTTACTTTTAATGTTTCGAGCCAACAAGCTTTTTTAACTAAAGATGAAGATAAATATACAAGCACTAAATTAGCTAAATAGAACCTGTCAGACAAAATGAGGTAGGCTCAAAGATAAAAAAAAAAAAAAAAAAAACTTGAAACATTTGCCTGGAAAGGGTCACAGAGCCATTTCTAAGGCTTTACGACTCCATTAAACTAAAGTAAAAGCCATTTCCAAAAAAAGAAGAAAAGTGATAAATCAGTGACTCGTCTAGAATCTCACAAAAGCACCCAGATCAACATCTAAGGCACCGCAGGCCCTTTTGGCCTCAGGTAAGGTCAGTGTTTATGATTCAAGATAAGAAAGAAACTGGGAAAGCATGACAACCATGGAAGATTCAGCAGGTAAAAACGAGAACTGAACTAAATTGAAAACACCATTTAAAAACCAAGCGTAAATAAATTGCAAATCTTGTATGTTTTTATCTTTTGTTTGCTTTTTTTTAGGACAAAATAATAGCGTTGATAACATCATAGTTTCTAAGGTGATTTTCTCAGACCTCTTTCCAGCAGTTCTAGAACTGGAGGGTTACGCTGAGCTCTGCATTTTCACCGTGGCCTCTTTCTGTGTGTGTCGTTATTGTGTGTGAGTGTCAGTGAAGAGTACATGTTTACAGCCCATGTAAGTGTTTGTGTGTCTTAGCATGCATGTCTCACCTCCTCCTCACCCTGCTCCGCTGAGAGATGAACAGATGGACGCAGTTAGAGGGAGGAGGGGAGAGTCTAGAGGCAATGAGTAACAAAGGAGAGGAGGAAGAAGTTTTCTATCTTGTCTTCTTACTACAGTAACATGAGGCGCCGCGCTGTGCCACAGATGTGTCAGACCAACAGGTGATACAGAGTTGGCTTTGAGGGAGTATTAGGCTGACATTAAGATTGCAACCTGAGCAACAACCGTGGCACTGATACTACACAGGCATCACAGAGGTGACTTATAAAGTACTTACAGGTGACACTTCAAGGAAATAAAGAATGATAAGTTAAAAACGGATGCATTCATCTTATTATGAACTAAATTTGGATTTAACTGACCCAACAAGTCTGCATTCTTTTTCGTAATAGAACTTTATAAAACACAAAACAAGGGTCGTTTCTGAATGATTTATCAATATTCTCCAGGATACACGAGTCAGATAAACGTATCTCTACTGCAGCAGCAAAATCAATCTGATGTAAAAGTTGTTTAGTTGTAGCTGGGATTTTCATGTTGATGGGAACTTTTGAATGAAGCACATTTTCCAGGTATTCTTGTTAGTTGTTGGAAGTGACGTAGCCATACGCCAGTGTACAGGTTTTGGGGTGTTCTACCTTCCTTTCCAGCATGTGCCTAACAGCAGCAGGTGTAGCCTCCACAGCTGAGGCTCATTAAAGCTCATCAGGAGGAGTTTAAAGAGGAGCTGTTTTTCTGATACAGATGCTGAGCTTTTTTCCTCACATAAGTAGTAATCAGGCAATCCTCTCGTTGCATCGTTTCCTCTGACAGAAACCGGATCCCTCCAGCGACATCTTTAAGATTCCTTATGTCTGTGTGCAGAACTTCTACCTGCTTCTACCCTATTCTTCTTTTCCACCAGTCCTCTATCAGCACTTTTGGTGAATTGCTTCAGGATCTTTACTTTGCCTCCACTCGCTCCCTTCAATGGGTCATCAATCAATAGCTCCAACCTAACACTCAGCCCTGTGGATAGATCCACCTCCAAGAATTTGAGCTTCCTCTAGTTATCATGTTCACTTAATAGCAGACTGATATTCATAATTTTCACAACTTTATCTAACCACCTCGGACCTTCATAATATGTTTTGTGTACATATTATACATCAAACCTGTTTCTTTATCACTTTTGTTAGTAATTTTCATTTACACCAAAGTCTTATCCATCTACAAGACATGTATGAAGCTCAGTGTCCTAAAAGTGAACCTGACCCAAACTTATCAGCCCTTTAAGGGTTAAGAAAGGTATAACATATAAAGTTGATGCTTTTACCTACGATTGCCCGCTGTCTTAATGCCACACTTCCAAGATCATGCTGCCTATATCCTTTCTCCATTTGGGAAAAACCTACATGTGCAAGAAAAATGTTTTAAAATTTTTTGTAGTTTTAAGGATTGCTACTGCACAGAAATTAAAGATATCAACAATTACTCCCTCTTTTTTTAATATATATAATCAGTTTAAGTCTGTTTACACATATATATTCTTATCCATCCGAAGTTATGATTTAAAGTAAGATTTAATGGCCATATACTAATCACATGTTTATAGCTGCTCACAAGGATTTGCTACAGTTCTGTCTAAAATGTCACAGAAAGCGTTTTTGCAGTTGGAGAGATTGACAGTAAGCCTCCCTAAAAGTACATCCGACCTCTGTTTGGTTTTTCTTTGTGTAACTGTGTCAGCTCTGTTTTGCGCTGATGGTTCCTTCAGTTTGGGTAGAAATTAGATTTACTTCTTCTGCTACTTTGTTATTTGATCAACACATACAGGGCAGCAAAATCACGTCTGACAAGAGCAGCAGAGGTGATGTAAAGCATGATCTATCTTTTTAACATCTGACAGCAACGACCGATAAATCTGAAGCAAAATTTCCCTTGCTAGTCTGATAAAAAATAAAAAAAATTAACTTATTTTGTATATTAAATCTACGAAATATATCATTTGTCCTTTCTTTTACTAATACTGTGCAATGGACTCTGCTTGCAAACTCCAATCCACCACTAAATGATTGAATGGCTGATTGGGCAATACCATCTGGAGTTCCACCATGGGGGAAGACAAAGCAGTCTGTTTTTTTAATATTTAAATAAGTTCTTTTTGATTTGTAATTTGCTTATTGTTAACTGTTTTTAGTTATTAGTCATTTAAGTTCTTCCTTTAGCTAACTATTTAGTTCTTTTTGGGAGTTAAATTTGTGTAGATGTTCCCCTCCCCTCCACTCCAGTGTGCCAATATGGTCTGATCAGCCAGTATTTAACTTCTTTTTGTTTGTTTTCTGGTCAGTTTTTTTTTTGCTTGTTTGTTTGAGAAGTTAGTTTAAGGTTTTGTTAGGTTCGAACCTTTAATTTTTGTCTTGAGTTAAGTTTTTTCGTTTGACCTCTTTTGAGGGCCCTATAATGATTGTTGGAGTTTTGTCATTTTTGGGTAAAAAACATCCACTTTTCTTGGAAAAAGCATTTCTTTGTTCTCATGCTTGATCAGCTCGGTCCTTCACATGGATTCATAAAGTTTCTAGCTCAACTGACCCTAACTGACGACTCTGACTCACAAAGATCTTTTCATCAATTCTCTTAGTGCTGGCACCTTAACTACTATACAACTAACATAAATGATTTAGCTGATTCTTCTACTTGATTAGTAAAATAAAACTTTGCATTTGACATTCTGTCCCAAAATGGATTTTATTTGCTACCTGCTGGTATATCGCAGAGACACCTATAATCTATCTGATGCTGTTCAAGTATGTGGTAGTGGGAAAGGTTTGCTCCTGCACTGGCAGTGCTGTAACATCTTTTTGTGTGTGTGTGAACATATGTATATCTGCATGCAGAAAGGTTGCTACGAGTATTTTGAGAAAAGTTTGTACTTTGGAAACAATTTTCTTGGCTCTTTGAGGATTACTGCCTGGATGCAGTTCCAGGAGAAGTTAGAAAAGAGAAAATAAACAGATGATCCTCTATCGGGCCTTTGATTAGTCAGTGATTAACAAAAATAAATAAATAAAGGATAATTGAATTAAATTAAATTGTACACAGTACTAATAAGTATTAGAGAGTTTTAAAAGCACTTGTTTTTCTTTTTACATTTTGTTATAGTAAATGTTAGTAAATTACTTAGGAATGAGTGAACTTTAAATTAATCTACAAATAATAAAGTGACCTGCAGTGTTCATTTGTTTTAGCCCATTTTTTATGTAATTTCTCCAAACTGTTTTCAGAATGTTTATCAAAAAAATCTAGCTGTTCTGTCCAATGAGAACAAACAAAAAGTATTGGGCTAAGGAGGAACGTAGGCAGCTCAAAGATTAAAATCTAGAGATGTTTAGAATGGGGTTTGATTATAAAATGCTATTTCAGGCTTTCAGCATCGGACTGAGGACTGTGAGATTCATCCATCCATACAATATTCTTACCCACTTATCTGTACATGGCAATGGAGTGTGCAGGTTGCTAATCCCTCACTGAGCAACACTAAGACAAGTAGGACAAACAACCATTCACACATAACATGATACCTACAGGCAATTTAGAGATCCGTTACACTCTACCAGTAATCCTACCAAGACATGACTTTCTACCTAAACCCAAAGGCTGAAGAAAGACAGGATCTATCAGGAAAGTGGCACATAGTGGAGCTACAGCTAAGGTTCAATGATATATTGACCTGTCAGCTATTAGTTGGGGAAATATAGCATCGGCCTAAAGACCCCATCCCCAAATTGTAACATCGTGGTGGCAGCATCATTGTATGGGTATTGTTTTCTTTTTTTTTCTTTTTTTAATTTGAAATTGCAATGAAAATGCTTTCGGAAAAAAGTGAGAAAAGGGGAGTGAATAAGAATTAGGTGGAGAGAGAAAGACAGAGAGACAGGGAAGAGAGAAAACAAAACTACAAAACAAAACGGCAAAATGTAGAAGATATACACTAAATCTAAGTAGAGATGAGAGGGAAAGAAAACCAAAAAAAAAACAAAACAACAGCAAAAACAAAACAACAACTAAAGTAACATGCAACTTGCTTCAAACTTGCTAATCAAATCAAACTAAAGTAACATGCAACTTGCTAATCAAATTTGATGGCCAGATGGCTGGATCGAAATACAGAACATCTTAAAAAAATACCTGTGAGAGACCCAAAACTTCACCTTCACATAGAACAACCTTAAACACACAGCTACATTTATAATAAAATGGTTTCAATCAAGGCATGTTCAGGCTGTTGAATTCCAGACCTTTATCTAATTGATTGAAATTGATAGAGTTCATTTGTGGCAAGGCTTGTTGTTAAGGCAATTTATCCCTTCTCACTAAGCTTGAACTGTTATGTAATGAAGAATTGTCTTTTTCAAAGTAATAACAAGCAACAAGCCTAATAGCTTAAATTTAACTTAACAGCTTAACGTAGTTAGAGTGGCCTAATGTATCATACTGTGTGTTTCTGCCATTCCGACGAACAACAAAGCTGATACCCGAGGCAGGAACAATAAAGAGATGTTAATGCAGCAGAAAATATAGGCTCATTACAGTGTAGGGTAGTCAAACACGTTGGCTATTTTCTTTAATGTTCGTATTCACTACTACAGCCTTGTTCCCCCTTGTGTACAGTATCTGTACATAACAATGTGAGCATAAGGCGAATGGTGAAGATGGAGATGTTAATGGATATCGCCTCCAGGCAGTCATCGATTGATCACACTTGCTTCTTTTGTTCAGCGCTTCATACATGCAAGCACACATGCTTGCACATGCATAGTATTGAAGAAAACATGTATGAAGAATTGCTGGGACACAAGCAGAACACAGAATTGTGTTTCTGTGCCCAAAGATACATTTGAGGCTGAAAGAATTTCACTGATCATTATATAGAAGTGCATGTTTTAGGACATGCTTCTGCGTTTTTTTGTTTTTTGTCTTTTTACAGAAAGAAAACAAACCAGATGCAGAGTTTTGGCAAGAAACACAGCTTCATGTATCTTTACAGCTACTTAATTTTCACTTGCCATTTCAAAAGAGTATTCCTGCATTGTTAAACACAGAGGACTCATCATTGTGTTGCTGCTGCCACTACTACTGGGGCCTGTTTTGCATGCAGCTTACATGGTTGTACGTTCACTTTGTGTCTAAGCAAAAGCATGTGTGTTTTGCAGCTGCAGAGATACACACAAACTCATGTTGAAGGTGTGGTTTGAGAAGCAGCAGCGGTTTGACATATATTCTCTTGTGTGATCACACACAGACAGGATGTAAGGTGCAGTCTGCGTACGAAGAATGTGTTTACACGCATTTTACAAGTTGTCTAGAAAACACGTCTGAAACAGATGAGGTGACAGAAGCGTTCCCTTGGCATTAAGATAAGCACACATCAAAATCTCTTGCTTGCGCTAAGATATATACTTTGTTAACATAAATAAGCTATTGCTCACAGAACACTTGGTGGTGAACAAAAGCTACAGACACACCACCTTCACAACTACCAACTCCCCGGGAAAAGATATGTTGAGGTTGAAGCGATAAAGCCATGTTTTATTACAGTACTGTGATAGCACAGAAAAATAACTGCTGTTTAATAGTAAACTTTATGGATTTGTTTTGGCTTCTTTACCATCATTCTTACCAATAATGATAAGGTAGATGTGGGTGTTCATTTGGCCTTGTTATAGTTCAAGTTGTTTTCTATCTTTGTTTAAACCTCTTTCATCATCACTCTAACTGTATATGTGAGCACCTTTAGGTGAATACCTTTCCTTTTTTTAGGCCTCTTCAGAATATTGAACATTAACAAACGTATATCATTATATATAATATATAATACATCTTTTGTTTTTGTTAAGTCTCTTCTCTCTTTAATAACAAAAGGAACAGGATTAAAATATGAACAACCTAACAAGAAATATTGTTAGGTACAATATATTTGTGATTCTTAGTTTAAGAAAAAACTAAACGTTTTTAATTCTTTTCATGAGAATTAATTTTTGATGCAAAGCAAATACATTTATTCCATGTGAGATTAGGCTGCTGCAATAAAACAATTATTTTTAAGCCTCTTGCAGGTATTTACAAAGGCTGCGGGCAAACATGGAGGATTTCATATAAAAAGATCTACAGTTTATCCATCCATCCATCCATCCGTCCATCCATCTATCCATCTTCTCCCGCTTCATCCATCAGGGTCGCGGTTGGGGCCGGTGCCTATCTCTGGCAGACTATGGGCGTAAGGTGGGGTACACCCAGGACAGGACGCCAGTCCGTCACAGGGCAACACATAGACACGCAATGACGTACAACCATGCACACACACACACTCACACCTATGGACTGTGGGAGGAAACTGGAGTACCCAGAGAGAATCCACGCATGCATGGGGAGAATATGCAAACTCTGTGCAGAAAGACCCTGGGATTGAACCCAGAACCTTCTTGCTGCAAGGCAACAGTGCAAACCACTGCCCCACCGAACAGCCCCTCTACAGTCTATATTTATTCTAAAAAATAATTCAGGTAATAATCTGAAAAATGTATAGTATTTGTATATATAAAACAGAGTTGGGTTTTTCTGTGTATGAAGATTTAATCATTGAAAAATCTAGATTTTATTTTTCATCAGTGCACTTCTTGTGCTTTTATAGCTTAGTCATCAGACATCAGCGAATCACTTTTTGTTCTTCACTGTCTGCTTATAACTGACTAATTATCTCACTGTGTAATGTCACTAGCTGAAGACATGTTGTGTGTTACATA
>JAUZNJ010038252.1:0-11151 GCA_034780135.1 Jordanella pulchra
CGCGTCAATATGTGACGCTGAGGGGACATTGCCCAGGCGTCAGTATATGACGAGTCGGGAGTGAGAATGTGTTGTTTCTTTAGAGGGCAGCGTTCAGTTTGGGACATTTTCATTTGATTTGTCAATATTCAGAAACTTAAGAGAGTCAGTGCTTTAAACAACTAAAATTATGTTGTGTTGCATTTAATGCTGCTTTAATCTGACGTCATGTTCAGCTAAACAAGGATGGATTGATTCACTTCCATGTATAAGTGTAGACGCCTCAGCAGTGTTTCTAAAGGACGCCCCTACCTGGACTCTCATGTCTGTGTCAGTGAGGACCATGTAGAACTCATCATACGTCATCCCAAACTCCTTCCTCAGCTCTGTGATCAGGTCTTGGTTCACCAGGTCCTCCTGCCGGAGACCCTTCATAGGTTTGTCCTTTTCTGCAGAAAGAGAAATATGCTTCTGTGAGGCTTGGATGTATTTAGCCACTGGCTTTCTAACTGGGATTCTACATCCCAGAAAAACAAAGATCAGACATGAATGTTAAATGGAAAGGCTTTGAAATGCTTTGCATTCAGTTCTCCATCAACACGGTCAAAAGATCAACGTTAAACAGAAGGTGCAGCTCTGTGGGATCGGTCTCTACTAACTCGCAGCTAAAACACAGAAACTGCTTTAGCTCAAACACTTCAAGCTCAGCCCTGTTTTTTCTTAAAGCTTTGGTTTTTTTCCTTCCCCACAGCCTGATGCTGACTGTGCCATGTTTCCTGGTAGTTCAGGGTGGATATTCTGATCTCCTGCTGATACCCTCATCCGTCCTTGAACAGGAGCTTCCTTCTTGCCTGCAGGATGAAACTTTTCCTCTCAGATCTCCAGTAGAAGTAGCAAATGTTCGCAGCTCTTGAGCCTCTTGGCTAATTTTATGATAAATGTCCTCCTGATCATTTGTTACAAGTTGATGTGTTTCTTGAAATGTGTTCAGATGATGATGTATTAAACAGACATTTGTTTTGCTCCTGACCTGCCTGCTCTGCTCCTTGGTCTTCATGATATCTTGTTTGGTCTCTAATGTTCTCTAACAATCTTAATAAAGCAGCTGGATTTATACCTAGATTGAATCACATAGAGGTGGACTTTATTTAGTCATCATTTGGGGGGTCAGAGTAACGAGGCTTTATATAATGTGTACCACAAAAAACACGTTTTTCATTTATAACAATAATTTAGAAAATCAGGAATTATTTTCCTTCCACTTTGTCTTATTGCTCTGCTTCTAGTTGGTCGTTCGCATAAAATCCCTTCAAATACTCAGAGGTGTTTAGTTTATTAAAACACTCTGATTCCAGTCAGATATTGTAAAAGGACTTTAAGCGTCTGCTAGAGGCAGACTTCACAAACAGCAGCTTCTATTCTCTGGCTGGTTCTGATGAGCCGAGCTGCAGCTGGCATCTGTTCAGGCCTGAGGAGTCCAAGCCTTTAATCAAACCTCCTTTCCCAGATGTCTGCATGACACAGAGACCACACTACAGTGTATTTTGGAAACAGCTTAGCCACTTTCTGTAGGGTAGAGTGCAATCACATCAGCAAAGCCAACAGAAATCCAACATCTGTGGACTGAAGCAGGAAGGAGGAAGGTCAAAGCTAAGGTGGGTGGGAAGCAGCTGTGTGTGACCCTTTGCTGCTCTCAGAGGTCTGATCTTTGTCCCCTTTCACCTATTCTGGGTTTTTCATTAAAAAACATTATAGGGAGTAAAAACAGGCGTGCCACTGTAACATAGCTGCACTAACAGATGGAGGTCTGGGGAACATGTGAAATTCAAAACGCCACACAGACCCTCCAGCCTGGAGGTGGAGGGACGAGACTGCAGTTCAGCTGAATCAGCGGCGGGGGCGGCAGCAGGGGGGTGACGTATCGCAGCCCTTTTTCCAGCATTCCATCAGGATGAAACCTCCCTGACATTAGGACACACAGACTCATAAAGTGGCTTTGCTTCTCATGAAAACCCCAAACTGACCAACTCTGAAGTCTTTTAAATGACACAGCAGCCCCTAAAAAAACAGCCTGGGTGTTCTTTAAAGCTGTAAAGGTTGCTGTAAGGATTCCTCTGTATTTGTCACCCTGCTGTGTGGAATGATGCCTGGATGTGATTGGATAAACCAGATCCCTCATGGCTTAACTGGAACATCTGAACTCCAAACAGCGACATGCTGCCAAGATCAGAACATCTGAAATCTGCTGCTGCAGGAGGATCTGAATGGACCCGGTCTGGCTTTAAAACATAATGTCTTCAATAAAAACATTAGCAGCAGATTTTGCTTTAAGACCTGCAGTTTAAAACAGCCTTAGTGTCTTCAGAGGATCCAACCAGCTGCTCTGTTTCTGGCCTCAGAGGTTTGTTAGTGAGTAACCAGCTTTATAAACATGGAGAAACAGCTGACAGGTTGTGGAGACGTTTAAAGAAGGATAAGGTTTTTACACACCAAGCTTTGATTGGGCAGAGATGGTAAAACTGCAAACAAATTCAGCGTGGACGTCCAGAAAAGCAGGTCAGATACTGACCATGCCTTTGGAGGAGAGGAAAACCTTTAGTCACAAACTCCTAAAACAACCAACAGAAAAGGTTGTTCTCTCCGTTCTCTCAGGCTACATGCTACATACATTATATGGTTAGCGTGGCGTGTGGTCTGTGAGATACTCCTACCCCATGAAACACAGAGCTATGAGGAGGCCAAGATGTAGACAGATCATTAAACATGGGACAAGCCTCTCTCCTTCATGATGAAACCTCATCAAAGTCTGAGGTTTGTAGCGTGACCTTGGATGTTGGTGGCATCAACTGAAGGATGGAGCTCACCTATCTGATAGTGGTCGATCTTCATGGTGGAGTTGGTCAGGGAGCCAAAGATGGTGATGATGGACACCTTCCTGATAGCCATCTCACACACCGACTCCAGGTACTCATCCCTCTGCTGAACATACATCCTGTTCTCCTCACTGGGGGAGGTAATCAGCTGCATGGAGGGAGTAACATTTGGGGGTTAGGGTATCAGGTACGTGCCATAAAACACACACACTGTGTGATGTTTACTTTAACCTGCAGGAAGTGGATGGGAATGTTTTCCCAGCCGACTCCCGGCAAAGCTGCGATAAGGAATCTGCACTGGATCCAAAGCAGAGACATGTGCTCTGTTAGCTCTTGGCTTTGCAGCCTGAGCTGCTCTGTGTTTCTCAAAGCTGTAGAGTTATTGTGAAGAAATAGACGTTTAGAAATTTAAAAGAAGGACTGATTTCCTGGTCAGGAAAATGTTGGTGGAACCGTTCTGGTTTCCTGCTTCGTCTGGTTGGAGCTGCTCTTTTTTTTAGATCACCTCCTGCTGCTCTTTATAATAATGTTAGTAATAATAATAATGAAAGCATCACTAACAGCTCAGAGGTGATCCAAGGGGCCACCCAGTCAGCAAACAGTGAAAGGAAGCTTCAGACATTTCCTTTTGTTCTGTCTATTTTTGTGACAGCTAGATAAATTTTAATGATAAACGATTAATTTACGGACCAACGTTCCTTGCTGCTTCCTTACAAACTATACAACCATAAACCTTCACAGCAACTAGTCTGTTTTCTATATTAATTCCAGGATAAGAAGATATCTCGAGTTTTAATGTTTGCCTGAAAAACATAAAGTTTTGGAAGAAGAAGACTTAACTCAAAGCGAATGCCTGGTGATCAATCCTGAGCAAATGTTTTATTTTAACTTTTTTCTTTTAAGCTTGACATTTTAATTTTTTTTTCAAAGAAGTTTGGGGTAAAAAAATGTACAGTAATGTGGAAAAGCAGAAATTTCACTTCTAAGGTTTCTAAGGTTTTTACTTTTTCTCACATTTCATTTTTGTAATTGGACAAATACTGTAGTATCAAAACTGAAATGAAACAGGATTAAAGAAAACTAAACACATCCTGCCCCAATCTACAGAGATTCAACAGAAGACTTCTGTGGGTTTGAGATAATTCAATGCCATGCATGTGTCTGTGTTCAGTGAGATGAGCCTCCATTTATCTATGTCTACTGACATGGAGACGTAAGACAGGGATCCACACAGGAGGCCTTGACGCGACCATCCTCGCTGCACCACACTCCAACCCCCTAATGATTTTCTCTGGTTGAGCAATCTTGGTTAGTAGACTCAGAGTCCAAACCTCCATGCCTGGCCCACACCCATCCAGCAATACCCAGAGGGCCAGAAGCCACAGCCACTCAGGCACCCACTCCAGAGGCCACTTCCAGTTCCTTGATATATTCCTAAAGTCCAAAAGTTCTGCAGCCTACAATTACTTCTATATGGATTTGATATAAAGGAAATGTATTCTAATGAGGTACATGATCTAATAAAACATCTAAAATACACAGCAGGAGAAAGACTCCAACTGTCTGCTGACTGCCACCTTTTGATGAACGAAATCACTTGATTAAAACCGATGAAGGCGGCTTTAACCTGAACTAAAACTACAACTGGAAGCCTAATGTCTACAGTAGTTCTACTTTGCTGTGAACTAAGTAGGAGCACCTGCTCCAAAACTGATACCTACAAATTGCACTAGACTGAGAAATTACTCACATGGAAAACATGCATATTGTGAAAATAAAGCTATGACTCAGACTGAGCTATTTGGGTCAGAATTGCACGAAGCATTGGTGGAAGAGTTAAGCTAAGGCTTTCAATGGAGCTAAAGACAGGAAGTGTGAAAGAACATACAGTTTTTTGTGCTAATAAGCGATGAAGCTTTAAAACCGAAACCATGTTTCTCTGCATTGCCTTCAATAAGCTGTTTGCTGCATAATAAGTCTGGGCTGCACTTCATGTAGTCCTACGGATGTGACGTCAATAAAGGCTACATGCGCCTCGACAGCCTCGATGCAGGACGTTGTAAAGGTTTCAGTGGTAGTAGTAGAAGACATGCTTGACATGGTGCTTGTTGCTGTCATAAAATACACACGGTTGTCTTTTAGCATGCTCCCATGCCGTAATATATTTCCATCCTACAAGAGCACATAAATGCTTAAAAGCTCAAATTTTAAATAACAGCCAATGCTATGGTAAGTGGATTCAAACTTTTGTATATGTATTAGCAGTACCTTCTTTAGCCTTAATGACTAAAGAGTAACTTAGGATATATCTCGCTATTAAATGAGTATAAGAAATGAATTTAATCTTACATTGACTAATAGGACAACAGCACAGAAGTGATTTAACTGAAGTGTAGGGGAATCTGCTGATACTGTAAATGTTGTGTCATGCTCTCACCAGCAGCCGCCTTCTGTTCTCAAAGTAGTCCAAAAAAGAGGCCAGAGAGCCCTTGGGAGGGGGTGTTGGCTTCTTTGTGGGTTTTGGGAAGTCCTTTTTTTCTGGGTATTTTGAGTTCTTCTCTTTCCTGTTCCTCTGTTCTTTCCCAGATTTTCCTCTTTTCTTTTCAAGTTTCTTTGAGTTCTTGTCACCCTTTTTCTTCTTGTCATGTTTATTTTTGACTTTTTTGGTTGGTGTGACATCTGGGACAGATTCAGTCTCTTCTGGATTGCTTGAACTCGGTGGGTTGGGTACATAGTTGTCATCATAGTCTTTAGGGGACACCTGTATAGATAAATATGCTGTTATTCAGACTGAGATTTACCATCACAATAGGAGTAATGATAAATGAACCACTAGCCACTCTGAGGCTGAAAATCAAAAGTCTGTTTAGATCTTGTGCAAGCACATGGTTTATGGTAGAAAATGTGAATATTCAGTGAGTATGCTCTGCACAACATTGAAAATTAAGGATATGATTGCTTTGGCAACATTCAAAGGTAAACTGAGATGTTTTTAGTCCTAGTAGCCTCAAGGTATTTTTGGTAGGTCTGAGTGCGAGGTAGTGTCAAGACCACACCAACCAAGACCAAGAGAAGAGGTTGAGACTTGTCTCGGTACTCCTCGGTCTTGGTTGGTGTGGTGTTGTCTAAACCACTGCATCAATGATTTGAATGTAGAGTTTTTAGTTGACCACTGATATATAACACTGGATAGATCACTTGTGCGTGGGGTGACACACAGGAGCCTTTGTTAAGCAAAGAGTCAGGGCTGGTGCAGAAACACAAGCAATGTCAATTTAAAAAAAACAGTTAACCTAACAGTCATGTTTTTGGAGTGAGGAAGGAAGCCAGAGTACCCGGAGAGAACCCATGTATGCATGAGGAGACAAACTCCATGCAGAAAGACCCCAGGATGATGCATGTTCTCCCCGTGCATGTGTGGGTACTCCGGCTTCCTCCCACAGTCCAAAAACATGACCGTTAGGTTAATTGGCATCTCTCAATTGTCCCTAGGTGTGAGTGTGTGTGTGCATGGTTATGCGTCCTTGTGTGTCTATGTGTTGCCCTGCGACAGACTGGCGTCCTGTCCTGGGTGTACCCCTCCTTACGCCTATAGTCTGCTGGAGATAGGCACCGGCCCAACCGCGACCCTGATGGATTAAGCGGGAGAAGATAGATGGATGGATGTTTTAAGCTAGTCATGCTAGGTATGCTAAGCTAGCCTCTTTTAAATTTCACTTCTACAGTTTATGTCTTTCCTGATCCAATATGAATATCTTTGAAAGCACAGCAGGTCATAGCTTTTCTTCTCTTATCCTCTTTCTCTCTGCTTATCCTCTCCTTCTCATCTGCCTCTTTGCCTGACTGTTACTAACACCCTCATCCCCCTAAGGAGGGGGCAAGATCTGTCTTCAGTCAGATCTTCAGACACCAACCCAAGTGAGCACACGAACTGCATGGGTTGGTTTTTATTCTCAGGACCAAGCCTGCCCCTTTACCCAGGTCACCGACAACACCAGGAAATTTTATGCTGCTGCCAGTGGCATACTAGCAGCCTGGTGACTGAAGTCTTTGCAAGCAGGAAGTGGTTAAAACTATGGGGTTTTAAAAGGAAAAGAGGCCAAATGACCAAGAATGCATAATCTTACAGTCAAAGTACTACCTTTTCTGCTTCATTCTTGGTGGATTTGTCCTTCCTGGGCTTATGTGAAACAGGCACTAGCTTGCGGCTGTGTGTGGTGTCCTTGTCAGTGCGGTTGTCTCCTGCAGCGGTGGTTTTAGCTGGGTACCTCTCTCTACGGTTGTCATAGTAAGGATCAGTGGTAGTTCTGGGAGCTGGGAGCCAGAGTGCTGTGGGCTGGGCTCTTGTGGGTCTCTGGGTTGTGGTGGGTCTTCTTGTAGTGGTTGTGGTGGTTCTCTTGGTTGTTGTAGTGGTGGGTTTGGTGGTGGTTGTAGTTCTGATTGTGGTCGTTGTGGCTCTGGTTGTGGTGGTAGTGGTGGTGGTGGTGGTGGTAGGTCTTGTTGTAGTTGTTGTCGTGGGCCGTGTAGTTGTTCTGGTGGTTGTAGCAGATGTTGTTGTTGAGGCTGGTTTGGGCTTTCTGGGAAACTTCTTTTTTGGTTTTTCCTCTACAGGTGGATCAGGAGCTAATCAACACATCAGCAGAACCAAAATTGGTCATTTCTAAAATGTTCTGCAAGACCAAAAGGCATAATCTAAACCAGAGAAGTCAACCGATTAAATCTGATCTCTTTTTTATAATTTGAACCTACGGCTTCCAAAGATTTCTATCTAAAACTATGAATGAAGGCAGCTGGCCATCCCTATACTCCTTAGCTCGTCACAGATCAACAACTAGAAATAATTTTAAGTCTGAAATTATACATTTGCAGGGCAGGTAAGGCTCAAACAGAAGACTGAGTACTAGTGTTGCAGTCAAGACCCCACCAACCAAGACCAAGGAGGGAGTACCAAGACCGAGTCAAGACCTTTAGAGCCCAAAAACCATATGAGGTCTAAGTCTTGGTCTCTAAAAGTCTTGGGATTGTCTTGGTACTCCTTGGTCTATAACCTACAACACTGCTGATTACAACTATCCAGCAGTTCTTCAGTTTCTGTAAACATCTTCATACAGGTCTTTTAAGCCACCTCAGATATTATCATCCTGTTTAATGGGTGTTATTAGCGGTTATCAGTCCCATATAATGGCTCCAGATTGTGTCTCCTAAGTAGTAGTATGCTCAATCGGTTGTTAGCAGCGAATGAATCCTAACCCTAAGGTAATTCTTATTTTGCCTGTGGAATGAATGAATGTATTTATGTATAATCTGAACAGAATTTCAGCAGTTTTTCATGTATTGTACAAAAATGATCAGCATGTTCCTTATGTTAAACAAACCAAAAACCCAAAATCTCATATCCTGTCAACTGAGTTGTTTTCAACACAAGATTAAATTTGTATTTACTCAAACATGTTGAATTAATCTAAATTAAAGGTTATTTGCAGACATTCTATGGGACTGAAAACTGATAACTGTCATCCAATGGTGGATCCCATCCGAACAAGGTGGGTCTTTTCATTGCAGGTTGCTGAGATCCTGCTAAAGAGATGTTTGAACGTTTGCATACCACACATCTAACTTTTTGTTTTCTCAGGTAGAGCAGCTGACTAAATGCTGAAGTGAGGCAAAATTCAAATTCACAGATACTGCCACAAACATGGGGTAATGTGTCTGTAGTTCAGCAACAACTGAGCTAATGATATCACACCTAGTATTAGTGACACATGTCCGTTTCTATGAGCCTGTTTCTCAGTGTTTAGTCCTGTTTCTCTTCTAGACATAGCTATGGGCTCAGCTTTTACTGTGACTAACTGGATGTGTGCCACTCACACTGAGCTACGACATTCATTGTGTCCATGCTCAGTGTGAGGGATTGCTATAGAGTCAGTATCTACTGTCTTTACCTGCTCATCCTACAAATACAATTACTTAATGCAATCAGTTGGTTCTCCTTAGACAGAAACTTTAAATCTTTAATCTGACTGGATGATCTGATTGATCTAGATCCATAAAGTGCCTCGATATAAAATGTGCTGTAAATTAGCACCAAACAAATAAACTGAATTAAATTGTGCATCAGCTTGTGGACAAAAAGCTTAAATTTGCTCTTATCGGATTTAATCCTACTATTCTATAATATAACGTAGAGAAAACTTAGCAGATTTGTGATGGAGGATACGTTTTTTGCATGCCTCCAAAACAAGGCATGTTTACAGAGACTTGGTAAAGCAAAGCTCTTAATCTCTCCCTTTTAAAGTTTCAGTTGTTTCCATCAATCTAACATTATTCTGACTGCAGATCTTGTCCAGTTAAGGCAGTTCTGTTTTCTGGTGAAAAATCATCTTCCTCATTGTTTCATCTGTCTTGCTTTTAAATAGCTACTGAAGGGATTGTGTCTCTTTTCCATGTTAGATTTAACTTGAAAGGAAACAGGAAAATTCAATCTCAATGGATAAAAAGTCAAAAAGATGAGATTTACCTGTGTGAGTGATGTCCTCCACCTGGCCCTCCACACCTGCTCCTTTACACTTCTGCACAAAGCCCTTCTGGCGCAGCTTCTCCATCTTCCTCATGGGCGACTGGTCAATGACCTCATACATTGCCTCCAGTCTCACAGGGTAGGGGTACTTCTCCTCCACCTGCAGAGTTTTCTTCAGCAGCACCATTCCAAACTTGCCTGCAGGTCAAAGAAAGGGATGGGTAGGAAATTATGCTAAGTTAGAAACACAAAATCTAAAAAATGCTATTATTTGTTTTCCAACCTCTTTACTTCAAATGACTTAAACTCTAATAATGATAAGCAAACAAACTCCATATGAGCACAATTTACTGCAGCGAAAGATGGTCCTACAAAATAAAAACAGGGGGCTGAAAAAATGTCTCCATCTTAATGCTCTTGGCTGCTTTGTTTTGGTCAGTTTGATCAAAATGTAATTAATTGTATTAAACTCTTTAGTTGTAATGCTCAAATGGTAGAAGGTTACAGGGATATGGAGGCTTTTTCAGACATTATTTATCTGTTCAATCTACATTTCTTTCCTTGTCCTGTCTGACTCTTACCTTTCTCCAGTTTGAGGAAGCTCATGAGTCTGGGGATGAGTGCAGTGTCCAGCGGCTCCTGCAGAACCTTGCCCTCAGAAGTGATCCTTCTCACCTTGCCCCCCATCTCCCCTTCCTGGTGAAACATCACTATCTGCTGCACGTGCCTCTCGGCCAGCTCGCAGTACACGTCCGGTTTCAGGAGCGACATCATAAGGCGGTAGTAGCCGTCGGACTCGTGGGGCGCGGATATGACCAGAACTCGGTTCTTCCCTGCGAAGCTGGCCAGCAGGTTGGGTGACCCCGCGCTGCTCGGCATCCTGGAGATCCGGGCTCTCGCTCCTGGGGTGCCCTCATCTTGTAACATACCCGACCGCTGCGGCAGGCCAATCTGTCCGCCCCCCCCTCTCCGTTGCAAACCCTGAACTGCCCCTCTCCTGCCGGTGAGTGCGCCTGTCCTGACGGGAACTTGGGCCCCTTCGTCAATGTGCACATCTCCTGCGCCCTGCATTGTGATCGGAGAAGCAAACCCCGGGCGCAGGCGCCGGGTGAAGTCCTCCTTGTTGGATGCGCGCTGCCGGGAACGTCCGTTCTTTACTGCGCGTCGGTGGAGTTGGACCCCCGTCAGAGGAGTCTGTCTATCGGCTTCGGTCCAGCTTAGCAGAGTAATCAGAACCAAGCTTACACAAATAAACACCTTCATTGTGGGTCTGCTAAGTAAACGTCCCCCAAAAAAATGATCCAGCAGAGGAGCTTCAGAGCATGAAGACAGACAGAGGACAGGACGCACAGACCATGTCCTCCGCTGCTGGAGGAGATCAAACCACGCAGAAATAGGCGGAACGAGCTGTGCGTTAAATCCACACTTTGGTGCCTTTAGGTTTCTTCTCACAGGACAACGGTGGACCATCCACGGAGCTCCAAAACTGATGAATTCATAACCAATACAAAAAACTGAAAAACTCTCATAGAGAAAAGTTTTTGACTCATTTGGATCACTTGTAGGTTTCTTTAAAATTGATTGAAATCCAGATCGCGTTAATCCCCCAGTTTTGTCTTTTTCCAGGCCGAACTGAGTAGAGGAAGGAGGAATCAGAACAACTTGGACCCTCTCCAGGTCCACTGTGGCAATCTTTGCTGCTTCGTCCTCGCAGACCTCAATCTCCGGACTCCTGGTGACGCAACGTCAAAAGGAGCTGCCCCGGGACGCGCAGCCGCCCCC
>JAUZNJ010038253.1:0-11150 GCA_034780135.1 Jordanella pulchra
TTTTTTCCCCCCCCCCCCCCCCCCCCCAAAAAAAAAAACAAAAAACAAAAAACCTTTTAAAGTAACATTTTAATGTCAATCTTCGTAACTAAACCTTCTATATTTCAGATTTCTTCCGTTTTCTCATCCTAAATTCAAGTACACGGTTCCTGAGCTCACACTTATACCCAGGTATCATTCTCAACACTTTCTCCCTGTTTTATTTGCACGTCTTTTTTTATTCTAAGCCTGATCGTTTTCTGTTTCCGTGTTCTTTCTGTAGTCAGTTAGAAGATGTAGAATTTAAACCAATGGCAGCAAAGGAAAAACTTGCCAGTTATAAGGTCGGCGATGACATCACAGCGTTCGTATCAAAGGTAAGTTTTATTAAACATTTTGTCAGGGCTTGTGTTTGCATCTGTTCTAAACGGAAATCTTTTCACACTTGATGAGATTTTTTTATCTTATTTTAGTCGCTTGATGTTTTTAATTCCAGTTCAGATCAGACAAGAAGTGTTTGGAGATCACCACCGACCCCTGCGTCACCGGGACCGTTGACCTTCTGTCCATGATCACAGATCCCAAAGTAAGCGGTGCAGATTCTGTTCACCAGTCCAGTTTTTAATGTTTATTTTAATTCAAACATACTGTATCACAATGAAAAGGAAATCAACTGTTGTTACTCATGTTATAGAAAGTTATCGTAAATTAAAACATTAAAAATGTGTTTTTTGTTTTTTTTTTAACCTCTTTAAGCTCCTAAATATAAAATGAAGGATCTTAAATGTTTTTTTTTTTTTTTTTTTTTTGCTGATTCTTTTAGGACGCCAGCCACCCAGAGAAACTGTACAAGCTGGGCCAGGTGGTCCGTGCTAAAGTGGTGGACGTGAGCGTGCAGCCTCGGCGCTTTGTGCTCTCACTCACAGGTGCAAGATGCTGTCGACTTTTGTTCATTTTTTGTAAATCACCAGTGACGTTGCTTCTCACTGCTCTCCTGTTGTGTTTTTTTTTTTTTTTTTTGTTTTTCTCAGGGATCCATAAACTGGAGAAAGGCAGCATCACATTGGGAATGGTGACCGGTGTCCTGCCACAAGTCGGCCTCCTGGTCAAGCTTCCCTTTGGCGCTGTGGGTATGGTTTCTATCACTGACCTCACGGATTGCTACAGACCAAAACCACTGGAGATGTTCCACAAGGATCAGTTCGTCAGGTTAGCTGGTCATTTATTATCCGTTGAACTGGAGTAATAACATGAACAAAAAAACTGCAGCTAAAGGATGTTTCCTGTTCCTGCTGGATTATTATTTTTTTCCTCAAAGACATGACCATACAGTTAAAGTGCTGTTGACTGTTCCTTGGTCTTGTTTTTTAACACCACCGCCTCGGACACTCCGATTTAAAAAAATGCCTTTCCTGTCATCAGGCCAAGGTGCACCTTCTACCTTCTTCTCGGTGCTCTTTCTACAAAACGATAAAACCTAAAATTATTTATTTCTGTAGATTTAATCAGCTTTTATTTCCAGGACATTTTCTCCAGTGAATATTACATCCCTCCATTGATCCGTGGAGGGATCCACAAAAAGCAGGTCTGAGCTTGAAGTCATTTGCAAACTGTGTTTTTCTGCCTTTAGAAAGACCCATTCATAATCCAGACTATTAAACCAGCAGATTAAAGCCTGCACCACATCCTGAGGCATTCCTTAAAAGGTTTGATAATTTCAGCTAAAGGTGGTCGGATGTATTTGAACGTAGAGCTATTGGCTTCTCTGGGTGTGAACACCACGGTAACACAGATTATCCATCCCCTCATCAGCATGCGAGTAAAGACCCTTTGAACTTCCCCAGCTGTTCTTTAAAACCAGCTGTTGCCTCCGCAGGTGTTGTCTTCTAGATGAGGAAAACGGAAAGTGGTACTTGTCTCTACGTCCGTCGAGGTAAGAACGGTCACTTTGAGAACGCTGCCACGGTTTCTACAACATGTAGCTCATTCCAGCTGAATTTCCAGGCTGAACCCACAGAAGACCGAGTCGCCGAAGGACCCAGAGGTTCTGTCTGTGGACCAGCTGCAGCACGGCCAGATCATCCGAGGATATGTGAAGTCTGTGTGTGAACAGGGGGTCTTTATAAGGTGAGGTGAACCCAGGCGTAGTCTCCTGCTTTGTGTCATTTGATTGTATGAAATCACAGCCTACAAAGGAAAACAATAACTTCTCTCAGTACAAATAAATAAAAAAAACACGGAGTTAAGTCCTTCTTCCTTTCCTACTGGTTGCAGACTTTCACGCAGCATCACAGGAAGAGCCCAGCTTCAGCAGTCCTCTCAGTACTTTGTTAACAACCACAGTGTCCTCTCTGATCACCTGCCGGTCAACACCCTCCTCACCACTAAAATCCTCAGGTTAATAATCCCTGTATTTCAGCTCCATTTTTTTTTTTTTTTTCTTTTATTCAGGGACAATAACCGCTGTTTGTCCCCTCAGTGTCGACAGGGAGGATCAGTTGGTCGACCTCTCGCTTCTCCCAGCCGACACCGGGAAGCCGGATGTGCTTCCAAAATCTCTGGGTCTGCCGCTGCGTCTCGTCGGAGACGAAAAGAAGCGCGACTCAAAAAAAGCAAAGAAGCGTCTGACCTCTGAGAGCAATCTGGTAACAAACTTCTTCACCTATTACCTGTTGTGCATTATTTCTTATTTAGACTTTTAACAATGCTGGAGTCGAACCATAGAGCCATAAAAGCAGTGTTGAGGATTTTTGGTTGATCAGTCAGTTGGTGTTCACTTATGTTACAGAAGGAAACAGAGACTCAGGTCCCAAAGAAGAAAAAAAAGAAATCAAAGACCGAAGGCGATGACAGTGGAGTGGAGGTGTACTTCAGAGAAGAGGAGGAGGATGAAGGTGTAAAGAATGATTCTGCTAAAGTAAGCTGACCCTCTGAAGCTATTTTTATATCTGCCATAAATTCAGCTCCAACAGATGGAACAAAAAATGTGATCTGTCGCTGCAGGTGGCTCCCAGCTCAGCAGGGCCATCCAGGTTGCAGCTGGCAGCAGGATTCTCGTGGGACGTGGGGCTGAGCTCCCTGAGGCCGACATTAGAACCAAAGGATGAGGACTCCAGCGACGGAGAAGAGCAGGATGGAAACAATAAGGTGAGGCAACAAAAATAGAAATGCTCTTTAAGAAGCATCTGTTTTAAAAAAAATCTTTTTAAAAAAACGTCAACGTTCTGTGGTTTCTGTTGTTTTTTTTTTGTTGTTTTTTCCCTGATAGACCAAAGTAAAATAGGACATTATTAGCATCTTAAAGGAAACAAACACATTGTTCGTTTGTGGCCTGCGGTGGTCTCCACCTCAAACAGAGTTCAAGCAAGTTATTTATTTTTTGTTAGGCTCTTGTGGCCTTTATTTTTTTTTATTTTTTACTTTTTTTTGAAAGTAGGCAGACAGGAAACAGGAGTAGAGTGAGGGGAAGACATGCAGCGAAGGTCATCAGGCTGGGATTCAAACTACTGACTGCATGTCTATATATGGGTCGCATGCTTAACCGCTGCACCTGGGCCGCGCCCCACAGTCGGCTTTTTTTTTTTTTTGTTAAAGGAAATGAAGTCCACCTGATAGTAATTGAATGTCACCACAAACACTGCTGCTCTGAAGGCCTCGGAGGTCGGTTTATACGACGGCACCAAGAGCATGAATCCAACAAGCTTTTGGGGATGACCGGGAAAAGTTCACTGGGCCATATTTATTATTGTTTTTTTACTGTTACTTGTTTATTCAACAAACCAAGTTTTTACAGATAAGCAGCAAGAGGGAAGCCATGATAGAAAACCTTACAAAGTCTGGAGGCTGTGAAATAGTCGAGGATTTCTAGTTGGATACGACCGATGCATGAGGGAAAAAAGGACTTCTCTTCACTGAGCACAGAATTCATAGGGGGGGTCATGTTGTGGGGTTTCTTCATTAGGTTAAAGGGGTATTGATCAGAGTAGATGAGAATATGGAAGGAGTGACACGCAGCCTGATCCTGGTTTAAAGGTTAACCTTCTGGTGAGACGAGTTAAAGCTGATGAAACTGTCTGATTTAGCTCCAGCTATATTTGGCAAAGAATATTTTATATTGTTGTATATTCATGGATGTGCAAATAAGTTAGACACATGCCTCTAAAGAGCTCGTTACATCAATTGTATCGAAAGGACGATCAGCAAAGCATCAGAGCGTAGGGAGAGCTGATGTAGGTCAAACCTTTCCGATTTTTAGCAGTAGAGGGAAACTGCATCTCTGTCCTCATTTTCTCTGTCGACATGCTTTTTTTTTTTTTCCTTTTTGTCGACCAGTCCCAGAAGAAGTCTCGCCACGAGTTGGAGCAGGAGAAGAAGTCTGCTGAGAAAGCCCTCTTACAGCGAGAAGCTGAGCTGATGGACCCCAACCTGCGGCCCCAGGATGAAGCCTCCTTCGAGCGGCTGCTTTTAGCCTCCCCCAACAGCTCCCTGCTCTGGCTCCAGTACATGGCCCACCATCTACAGGCCACACAGATCGAGCAGGCCCGAGCTGTGGCCGAGAGGGCCCTGAAAACCATCTCCTTCAGGTGTTTAAAAGCACCGAGCCCAGCTGATGTTGTTAGGACCTCTGGTTTGGCGTTAAAACTCTGCTCTGCGTTTGTCCAGGGAGGAGCAGGAGAAGCTGAACGTGTGGGTGGCCTTGTTGAACCTGGAGAACATGTACGGCACAGAGGAGAGTCTGAAGAAAGTGTTTGAGCGAGCCGTGCAGTTCTGCGAGCCCATGCCTGTGTACCAGCAACTGGCCAATATCTACGCCCAGTCCAACAAAATCAAGGTTTCAATCTTATTCTAACGGCGTGAAACACTCATTCCTCTTGATTTTAATGCGTGTGTCTGAATCCAGGAAGCAGAAGGCCTGTACAAGGTGATGGTGAAACGTTTCCGCGAGAATAAAGCTGTGTGGTTGAGCTACGGGACATTCCTCCTCCAGCAGGGCCAGAGCGACGCTGCCAGTGCTCTCCTGCAGAGGGCGCTAAAAAGTCTTCCTCCAAAAGAAAGTAAGGATGCCTGAGTTAGTTTATGCTTTTATGATCCACTGCACAAACAACATTTAAACTGACTCGTAACTTTCTAAATCAGAACACTAGTGATGTATTCTATCTGGTGGGTATTTCCTTGTTAGGTGTGGATGTCATCACCAAATTCGCTCAGCTGGAGTTCCGCTTCGGCGACGCAGAGAAAGGTCGCGTCATGTTTGACAAAGTCCTGACGACCTACCCGAAACGTACGGACCTGTGGTCCGTCTTCATCGACCTCATGGTCAAATATGCGTCACAGAAAGAAGTGAGGTAAGCATCAGGTCACATTTTTCCCTGGATCACTTCTGATTCATTCTTATTTATTGCAGTTCATACAACTAGTTACATTAAAAAAGTGAAATATCTTTATTATATAAACTCATTACGCAGTGATATAAAATGCATATTTAATGTCTGATTGTTGCCCACATAATCAAGAGGTCTGCTGGCGAAGCAGTTGTCCAGCAGGCGGGTGTTTACATGTGCTCAAAGAGGGCAAAGCACAAAATGTTACTGGTTAAAAAAAAAAACCTTGGTGTTCAGAGTTCTGTATCCAAATATATTCATAGAAAATTGAGTGAAAGGAAAAGGGTTGAAGATGTTGCAGAGAAAGAAAAGTGACTCAAACATTTCCCTCTGCAGGGCCCTCTTTGATCGTGTGATCCACCTCAGCGTTTCCGTGAAAAAGATCAAGTTTTTCTTCAAACGCTACCTGGAGTACGAGAAGAAGCACGGCAGCCCTCAGAGCATCCAGTCTGTTAAAGATAAAGCCGTGGAGTTTGTTGAAGCAAAATGCAAAGATTCTTCAAATTAAAAGAAACTGTGGATCCAAGAACCGTCATTATTTTTAGCTTCACTCTTTTCCCTTTGTGATATTTTGGACTGTTGATGTTCAAAGGTTACAGTCTCCAATGTCCAGCAGATCTTTATAAAATGAGTGGCAGTGATCTGTTGATATCAAAAACAACCACCTGCTTTTCACTTTATGGACCTGCTTTTAAACCAATTTTTGTAAAATAAACTAGATGAATAATCAACCTTTTTTTTGTTGTTGTTTTTTTTGTCCCTTTTTAATAAATCCAACACATTTGCATTACATGACACTTTATTTAAAATACAAAATAACATGGTATAGGGGATACTTTTACACACGGTACATACAGGCAGGACTAGTTTTCTAGGAGTCTCTGTTTGATCAGGGGGACGGGGACACAACCTGTTCCTACTGAAGTCGTCTGGGTTTTATTCCAGCTGGTCTCTGTTTCAGCCAGATGATACGGCGAACTCCGGCTGCTGGGGCGTTTCACCTACACTGGCAGTACTCAAGATGCATATGTGGCACTGGGTTTCTATGGTTACTGACATGGGTTGTGCTGGCTGTGTTGGTAACAAACACCCCTGAGAAAATGGAGGTATTCGGACTGATGCTCGGGTGTCCCGTTCCACGCCTCGGGTGATGTTTGTCGCTGGCAGTGCTGCTCCGCTGGTTCTGATAGTCCAGCTCTCTAAATATGCTCCTTTTTTTCCTGCCATCATGTTGTATTTTATTTTTTGTAGCTGTGTTACAGTGTAACATGGAAGCAGAACTAGGAATTTCATTTTTTGTTTTTTTTTGTATATGGAAATAATCCTACTTATTCAGCGTCCTCTGAACCAAACCCAACAGGTTGGCGCTGTCCATGTCTTAAATCCCAGCAGAGGCGTGTCGTTCAAACCTGACCAGCCTAGGATCATTACCACCTATTTACCTTCTAAGATGGTCATCTTTAGTGTGTTTAATGTGGGTGTTTTCTGAAAGGGGAAGTAGATCTTTCTCTTCCACCCCCAATTATCTCACACCTCCTCTGGGTCCATGGGACCCTCGGCGCCCTGGGGAGCGTCGGAGTGAAGCCGCAGGATGGGCTTGTTACACATGGGGCACACGCTGCGGATCTCCAGCCACTTGAGAAGGCACCTGGAAAGATAAAACACGGGAGCAGCATTTTCAATAACACGCAGTCCTATATAGCTGAGAAGTATTGGTATTTTGGGGGTTTTGAAATGAGGAACATCAAATGCATGGTTTATTCTTATTCCATAGGGTGTTATTTGAGGAAAGTTTTTTTTTTTTTTTTTTTTTAAAAAGATTTAAAATATTTCCAATGTAATAAAAATAGTACTCATCTTCGATAATGTAAAGTATTATTGATTCTTTTAATACATTTTTTTAAAGAATTTTAACTTAGAAAACCTGCTAAAGCCTTCAAAATGAGTACATGTTATTTTACAATATTTAAAACCTTTAGTTGGATCTTGATTTAGCCATCATTAGGAGCCTTTTTGATAGGGCCCAGAGCCACACTTTTGTTACTGAAGCCACAGGTGGCAGACTCCTGACCTAGACCTAAGTAAAAACAAAGATGATGCAAAACTTTGTGCTGAAATTTAGCATAAAAACCTTTTTTTTTCTACAAACATTTCCACATTCAATTCACCCATAATCTGTTTTTGAATATATGAGGAAAAAATATATATTTTTTTCTCCCCTCGGTCTATAGGAGAGTCTCCTGAAGGGCTGCATCACGTAAAAACAAAAAATTAAAAAACGGGAGGGATGTCATTGTTTTTTGGATCTATATATTTTAGTATTAGTTGAGGCCTCAATGCTTAATCAAGTTTCAAACTTCTCTGGTTTGAAAGCATCATCTTTATCCCTTCAAATGTTTTTTTTTTTTTTTTGTGATCGTGGCCTGAAAGCTCGGCCTGTCTCTCCTTGCACTGTATGTATATCTCCAGAAGGCATTTGGCTTGTCTTATTGATCTTGTTTAATCAGCTCTCTCTTTGAGTTCATAATAAACTAATTCACTGCTGACAGTCATACTGATCCTCAACTAGCTTCTGGGTTTTAAAGCCTTGAATTTTGGTTTTCAGTTTGGAACTGGATGATCCAACAGGATACTGATCCCCAACACACATCACAGTTTTACAGATGTCCCAGATCTCAACCTTACTGAAAAATATTAATGACCTTTATATGACCCAATAAGCTGGCTAAGTATAAATAAACACCATTTCTGATCAGTCAGCAAGAACTTTTCTAGGTGTTTGCTGAAGGCTCTAAAAAGTGTTTGGACAAATGCGGCACAGAACAGAACATTTCTCTAATTATTAGTTGGGGTGTCTTTATGTATTTAAGACATTACATGTTTAAGTTTGGCCCCGTGTGGATTCAAGAAAATCCTCAAATTCAGATCTGTACATCCAGTTATTTATTTTTTTTAGTTCTCTGTAATTGTTTGTTAAAAAAATCATTCCAAACATGACAAATGAACAGATTCAATTAAGAGTCCAAATGTGATAATTTTATACCAGCAGATCTACAAGTTTGTATTAAAGTTTAATTTGTTCTTCCTTCCAGAGCTAACATAGCTCCTCTACTGAAGGGAAAACCTTGGATATTTTCTTCCACATATAGTAACACCATGCTGCTTAGGATAAATTTAAAACTCATTTTTACAAACAATCCACACTGTTGAGTTTCTTGTTCTTTTTTTGTTTTTGATTAGAAAACAACAACAACATGCATGTTGTCCTCATTTCTTTAACAGGGAAAATCTAATATCTTTTTAAATTCCAAAGATCCTTCAATTCAGTGAAACTGAATTAGGCTTAAATAACAATCCTATGACTTTGTTTGTCTGAAAAAAAGCTGAGTTTTAGAGACAAGTCGAAATCTGCCTCTAATGTTTCTAACCTTTACAACCAGCGTATTGAGTTTAACTGCCTTTTTGTTCTGTCTTTTGAAAGGATACACTCCTGTATACTGTATAGGATTTTACTTTTTCTCATCTAACCTTCTAAATTCTTTAAACTGATAAATCTTTCCAGTATATTAAAGAAAAGGGGAATCTGCCATGTTTCTGTTGCCAAAGGACAGGTTGATACTCTTCTCTGGTTCCCAGCTAAGCTAACATGAATTTCTCTGTGTGAGTAAGAGAATAAAAAAGCCAACAGATTAGACGTATAACAACATAAAAACTGCTCCTGACTCAGCGATCCTCTCATAAAACTTTGAGTGTTAAGTAAGACTCACTTCTTGTGAAATGCGTGTGAGCATGGACACACTCCCAGTTCATCTCGGGTCCTGAACTCTTCCAGACACACCGCGCAGGTTTGCTGCATAAACACACACAGAGAGGGTTAGTTTAAGATATAACAAAGCAAAAAATATTCACTACTGTTCCACAGGGAAAATGTTTCTTTTCATTTAAGTTAATGTCTCATATGGTGTATTTCAGAGAAAGTACCAAGGTGCAACAGCGGGAGTCTGCCAGAGTAACCAGGGCTGAGTCTCATTAGATCCAGACCCCAACCATATATGTGTGTGTTTGCTGTGGCTAGAGGTAGAGGGTTGCGGGTTCACTTCCAGCTTCCCCTTGTTGTGTGTTGATGTGCTCATTTGTCAGGCATGTAATCCCAAATTGCCTAAAAGTTTTGAAGGGAAACTTGTTCCTTTTCTAGTTCCAGCCTACTATGTCCACCCAGAACCAGAACCGAACATGGAGAAGCAGCATTTAGTTCCTATGCTCCATTTTTCTGGAACAAACTCATGCAAGATTGTAAAACTACTGAAAGCCTGAGTTCTTTAAGTCAAAGTTAAAAACCCATTAGTTTAGAGCTTCCTTTGACTGTTGAAGTTAAACTGTTTACTGAGGTATTATTAATTTAAGCTTGTGGTCCAACTATTTTATTTGTTTTACGTATGTTTTAATGTTTATTTGCTTTTAATCTGCTTTTATTTTTCTTTTATTCTATTGTCTATTTCATGTAAAGCATGTATGGAATTGGGCTCTACATATAAACTTTGCATTCCTTGTAATGGGATGAAATGCCATACATTTGCAAACAAGAGTGTGTAAGGTGTAAAAAGGAGGAATGGGAACAACGAGGATGTAAACACAATGTTATCAAGGTATAGAAGAAGGATAAGGAGTATGAGTGGGTTAATCGTAATTGAAACATGACTGAGATAAGATGCAGTCTTAAAGATCAATGTAACAAGCAAAATGTGATTTAAAATAGTTAAAAGGGATAATCACTGAGGAGGATTATTGGAAAGGAAATTGATTCCAAATAAGGTTGAAATAGATTATAAAATGTGTTGATAAGGATGAGTGACGTTTAAATGGTGCATAAGAAGGATGAGTGGGGGATGAAAAGCAAAGATCAATGAAAAGGATAAGTACAAGTAAAATGTAAAGAAGAAGAAATTAGATGGATTAGTGGGATGAAGAAATTGCATAAAAGGAAACTGAGGAGGATGATGAGGATTAAAATAGGTTAAGAAGAGCAAAGGGAAGGATGAGTGGGATTATTATACGTTCTAAACCACGGTAAGAATGATGGATCTCGAAAAAAGAGCTGTAGGGAGGAATGAGGAAGAAAAGCTTGTTAAACGATGAAAAGTAAAAAAGAAGCATGACTGCATGACGGAGAGGATGTGTGGATGAGAGCCTGTGTGCTGCATGGGTGAGCTGCCAATCGGTAAGCTTGCTACTTGATTAAAGGAGTGAATGCCATCTGTCCATGCTCTCAAACCTGAGCTAACATCACCTATGAGATCTAACAGATACAAACACATATTTGTTAAAGAGCTCTACTTCAGTATATTCCAGATGAAGTTATAGTTTAACATTAACAAACTCAGTTATACTACATATCATCAGATTTTTTGAATAAAAGCACTATCATATTTTTACCAGGTGGAGAACACATCTAACAGCACTACAGGAACACTTGGCTCTACATAACATTGTCTATGACTCTTCAAACACTACAATGTGTCTGTTGTGATGCAGCAATGTTTGCACAGAAAGTTGATCGAACTGGGAGCAATAACAGTGCTGGCAGAGCTGTGTTAGCTCACAGTAATCTAATTCATCTCTAACTCCATCTCTAAGATATAGTTCTCTCTAAGTTTCTCTGAGAAGTTTACTTCGTGCATATATATATATATATATATATACATATATATATATATATATATATGTATATATATATATGTGCTGGCAGGGAAAGCGTACATGGAACGACATAACCAAGTGGCGGGCATAGTG
>JAUZNJ010038254.1:0-11150 GCA_034780135.1 Jordanella pulchra
CAATCTTTTACAAAGAACTTTAAAACACATTTTATAACGGAAGACATAAAAATAGCTTGATTTATTTTTATGATTTTTTGAGGGGGGAAACATTCACCAGATACCTCATTTTGTAAGAACATGCTAAGTTTTTCTAAATCTGTGACACTTTCTCCAAGTCCTCCATGATCAGATCCTGCTCTCTGACGTCATTCCTACTAGCCAAACAATCGCCCTCCTGCCTCGAGCATGCTCCATTCCCTACAAAGAGCGACCCAGTTCTGGACACCGGTCTGCTCTGGGCTTTCAGATGGACTGGGAGCACAGCGTTCCCTCTGATCCGGTGGGAGAAGGTCCTTTGGCGCAGAACATCAGCGGAGCACAGCTGGAATTTAAAAGCTGCCTGAAAGCCTTTACGGAAGTTTTCATTGAAGAAACCATAAATGATTGGGTTGATGCTGCTGTTGAAGAAGGCTAACCAGTGAGCAAAAGGGTACACATAGATATTAATGACACGGTATTGGTGTTCTGTTAAGCTGGCATAATCGCTCAGCATCATTAAGGTCCATAGAGGCAGCCAGGATAAGATGAAAAGCAAAGCAACGACCAGGAGCATCATTATCACCCTCTTCTTCTTTCGTGTAATTGTCTGACGACCATCCATGCCCAGTTTGTTATTACCGCTGCCCTCTAATGGGGCGCTCCCACTGCCTCCAGCTTGAGGTAGAGTGGTCTTAAAGAGGGTGAAACCAATGCGTGCATACATGATGACGATCAGACTTAGAGGGGCAAGATAGATGTTGGCAAAGAGGACCGTAGTGTAGATCTTCCTCATCTCTTGACTTGGCCAGTTCTCTCTGCACCAGTAAAATGGACGAGTGACAGTTTTGGGACCAAGGACTATTCTCACTGTCTGCTCCTTGGTGACCTGAAGCATGACCCCTGAAGGACACATAATGAACACAGCGAGGACCCATATTATGATGATAATTAGCTTTGAGGTGGGGATGGTCAGCTTTTGCTTGAAAGGGTAGACAATGCAGCGAAACCTGGTGAAAAGAGACATTTTCTAAAGATCTTTCGGAGCCAAGCACACAGATGAAAGTGACTGATAATGGAAGATGAAATACGAACCCTCACCTGTCAACAGCAATGGCAACAAGGGTGAAAACAGATGCCGACACAGAGATCCCTTGAACCATCCCGCTCAGTTTACACACAACACTTCCAAAGGGCCATCCTGCAGAAACAGCAACAGAAAAACTGTCATATGTAATGAGAATGAGAATATAAAACTAAGTGGGATGCCTTAAGAAAAATATTCACACCCCATAGACATTGAAACATTTACATAGTGAGAATTTATGTGACAGGGCTAAAAAAAAGTAGAACATTGCTGTGATTGTAAATGTCAGCTTTGGACATCTAGGTATTAAAATTCATGTAGGGAGCAAACAATGCTTAAGTTTTGCAAATCTGATTTTCAACTTGATTTAAGTCTGGACTTTGACTAGGCCTTTCAAACACATGATCTTGATGAATCGCTTCTAGTTCTAGTTGTAAATTAAGTTAATGGTCTTGGCTGGAAATTGAACTTCCACTCCACACTCAAGTCTTTGCTTGTTCTATTTTCTTTGAGGGTTATATTTAGTTTTTTTTGATCTACATCAACTTTAACCAGCTTCATTTCAAAAATTCAAAGGGGTAGTTTTACTTTTGGGAGTATGAATCCTCTCATTGGTTTCACTATATATTCTGACTTGGAAATCTCTTGACTACCTGTGATGATGTTGTCCACAAGTGTGGTTGGCATGCAGAAGATGCCAACCAGCAGGTCACTGATGGCGAGGTTGAGAATAAACAGATTGGTGACGGTTCGCATGCTCCTGCTGCGCAGCACGATGAAACACACCACACCATTGCCTACCATGCACACCACAAAGATGAGCAGGTAGGAAACAGTGAAAACTGCAGCCACACCAGGTTTATGGAGGTAGAAATCCACGTAGGTGACGTTCTGTTGAGGTGAAGACTTGTTCTGTAACGCCGGGGTACTGGAGAAGTTCAGGTCCTCCAAGGTGGTATTATAAGCTAGAATCTCAGCCATTATTGTACCTGACTGTAAAAAAAAAAAAACGAAAGAAACAGAACCGAGAGCAGGAAGCTTTGTCATATTGGAGGTAATACTGTACGTCCTTGACATGCTAAGGCAAGTTATATGAATAAAAATATCCTAATGAAAAACAGAAAACCATGACATTCACAGCAAGATAACAGTCCTGCAGACAGAATCAAGCGTTTATAGCAAAAAAATAAAGCAAATTTCAGAAAAGCTTTATTGTGTCCTTAGTTTAATTTATATATCTTGATTAATTCAAGCACATGTTCCGCCATTTTACCCCAGATAACAAGAAGACTTTATTGAACAGGTGTTACCTTACACAATCAGACCTCATCTTTTTCTTCTCACCTCCCTCTCCTGCATCCTGTAGAGACTGGCCCTTATGAAATCTCTCAGCTTTTTTGTCTCTCTACTGGAAATACTGGCATTGAGTGGTAAACAATTTATATGTCCACCATTTTGCATTTTATTTGTTCTTTAGATTGCAACAATAAGATACGGAATGTCATCATAACCAAACTGAAGATTATTTCTTGTTAGAATTATACGCAAGCTTTCTAATAAGATTTCAGTATTTCCTGATTAAAACTTGCAATGATGGTGTTATATAAGCAAAAACAAATATGCCGGTTTAATCATAATCGGCATCTTTATTTAAAGAATTTTAAATGAGAATTTGAAACTAAAGAATTGGTTTAAAACACATATTGCATCTGATTAAGACAGAACCTGATTATATGATGTAGGCAAAGAAATCTCAAAATGCAACAAATTATTTCCAGCATCTATTTATTGTTTGTAATTCCTGAACCACAGTGAGCGATTTTATGCACATATCAAGGAAGCTATTCCTTGTTTCTCTGAGGAGAATAGCAAAAACCTTCCACTTAGATTGTCTCACCTAGATCAGTTAGTGTCAGCATTCACAATCTAGAAACAAAGCATTAAACATCCACCCCTGGAAACTTAGAAGCAAAATTACCTTAAGGACAAAATTCCCCAAATTGCCAAAATGTTTAGACTTTTTAAATCTGGTGTAAAACTAACAGTATTTCATAAACATTACATTATACTGCTTTAATGTTTTAGGACTCACAGCATTTGTGGAAATTGTTGAGCTAAAGGTGGAGTTCAGATAAAAGTATATTTAGCCAGCATATTGTAAATTTATTTATATTTGAACTGTGTGCAACTAACAAGCTCACCTCTCTAATGTGGCTGATAAATTCCTTTACAGCAAAAGGAGAGACTTGTTGTTAGTTATCATAAATACTTAAAATTCTAACCAACAGTTATTAGTTATTATCAGATGTAAGGATCAACAACTTTTCCATAGCCATGTTGGTTTAAGTACTTTTTTTTTTATTATGTGTTTCAGGTTAAACCTTAGTCATAGTAAATTGTGGGAATAAAATTAAAAGCAGAAACAGAAGATATCTATGGGAGCACATCAGATCAAACACTAATACAGGACTCTTTGTTATATTTTTCATGACAAAAATGATTCTAGTTGAAGTTTCTAAAAAACTTTACAAAATCCAAATAACTGAATTCAAATAGGCTCATATAAATATTATAAAAATGTATTGTGTTTGGTTATGCTTTTAAATTTGCTAATAAAAATATCTGAAACAAACCACAGCAGATCTTAAAAGTTTTAAAAATATAATAAAAATAATAATAATAAAAATCAACACAATCAACAGGAAACTGTATTGAAATGATTTGCCTTACCGTCTGTCCTTAAAGAAACTTTAAATCCATTTCACAGAAATTGCCCTCCGTTCAGAGCAGGAGAGCTGCACGCTTTCATCCTGTGCATCTGCTCAGTGCTTCTGCCAGGGAGAGACTGCTGTAGCACTTATAGATGACAGACGTGATACACTCTGGAGAGATGTGTTGGGTGGTGTAAGGGTTGAGAGAAATGTACTGTATGTCCAGGTGGGCTTATGTGATCTCAATATTATATACAGGAAAAAGAATATTCCCAATAACAGGTAATTGCTGGCTGTCTTCTAGCTGCTTCAGACATCTGTGCTTTTGGCATCAAACATGAGATGAGTCATAAATTTGTTTGGATGCAGAACCAAATGGTTTACATTTGGATCTGGATCATTTTTCTTCATCTTTAGTCTGAACTGACACAAGAACAGATTAATGCAGAGTTTAATATGGGAAGAAACATCTCTGAGAGTGTCAGTGTGGACTTTGGGTGTCATTGTACACGCTGTCCAGCAGCTCTTCCTGAATCACAAAATGGGAGCCTTGACAGAAAAAATGCTTCTGCAATACAGCATCATTAGGCTCAGTTTTTTTTTTCTTTTACATGAAGAGCTAAGAAAAAAACAGTCTATTAAACTGTCTGTTATTGAAAAGAGGTGAAGCACATCAGGATATGAGGATATATATAGAAGTGAGCACTATCTGTAGGGGGTGAGACCTAATCAGTGCGCCTCAAGCTCAGGAGCACATTGGAGGGGTAATGGAAATTCAGATGAGGAGATGGGAGTGGGGACAGGCCTGCTAATGTTAGCAAGATAAATAGAAAGTTTAATTAACACGTCAGAAGGCCTTCAGCACTGGATCTGCAGAAAGAGTATGGAGACAGAAGACTGACAGCTAGATTATTCACATGATGTTTGGCATTTTAAAAAATGGAATTTTGATGAATGCACAAGTTATAAAAACATCTGACAAGTCATCAAAGTTGCACTTAAATAAATCTTTAAGGGTAAAGCCAATACTGTCTTAATTAATGATATAAAGTCAAAACTGTGAATTTAAATCAATATGAAAAACATTTATCCAGTATATTAATTTTTTATTTTTATTTTAGAGATTTAATTTTTAACCTTTTAATTTTGCAGAAAAATAAAACGGTTGCCGATCCAGAGGACATTTGGGGGGAAGACAGAAAAGGTATGTTTTTCTATTTTTTTAGGAGCTGGATTGTAGCTTTTCTGAACCTGCAGTTTTTTCCCTATTTGCAGCATTTCTAAGTTGCATGTATTTTGTGGCGGTTTTTGTGTTCGCAGCATGTTTTCACTTTGCATCTCTCTATTTTCTGTGATTATGAATCTTAAGCAAAAGTTCAAACTGATAAACTGGATCAGTCTCGATCAGAAGCTCATTCGTCTGTGAAACAGCTGATTAACATTTCATCCACACCTGCTCGTAATCCAAGCAGGTGTGTGTGTGTTTCTGTGTGGGTGGGAGGGGGGTTGGGTCTAAAAAGTCTAAAAATATTGTTCCAATAAACTCTTCTAATTGCCTTCCTCTTTTTCTGGGCTTATCAAGTTGAGATGGGCATTCCCTTTTGCAGAAGGCTTCCTTTACACGAGTGTGCTTGTATTTGTCTAAATCTTTAGTTTGATGGTTTTAATTATTGTGTTTGCAAGTTTTGTTTTTCTGTTGCAGGACTTTTTTCATGCATTTGCATGGTATTTGCACCCCTGTTTGCACCCCTCAACCACCATGTTTAGTGATGTAAAATGGAGGTATGCTGGTCTACCTTAGCTCACTGACTTAATATGGGAAATATATTACATATATTACATAGACATAGACAAGCCCTTATTTCTTTTGAGGGGATAATTGGTATGACACTAAATAATAAATCTGACATTTTATTACATAGTGGATTAGATTGGTAAATCAGACAAATAAAAAAAAAAGTAAAAAGGTATCCGCTTTGCAGTTATTTTCAAAAGTTACTCTTAATCTAACAAAAGAGCTTGTTTGGTATTCATATTCTGCATCTGTTTTAATCGAAAATTTAATAGAAACATAGGATGGAGAGATGAACAACTGAAGTGAACTGAACAAAGAGTAGCTGAAATGGATCCGTATTTTATTATAGATTTATTTTCCATGCTTTGTCGCATTAAGCTTGTATAATCTACAAATTGCAGACAATGTGATGTAACAATGCAAGTCTCATTTGATGTGAAGCTACAATAAAAACTATTTATATAGTAACTCTGTGTCGTAAATATAACAGGAGTTTTCTCCGTGAATTTCTTTCAGATGGAGAGTAAACATTACTGTGTTTCGGTGTATTTTCATTATTGTTATTAGATAAATGCACAGCTATACACCCATTGACTGTCTGCCTGATTGTGCACGTCATAAAAAAGGGAAACCAGGGGAATTTAGCTTAATCTACAAATAATCTTTGTTCATGTTTTTTACATGCTGACGCTGTACTGATTTTCAGGAAGCAATTGTATTTTTTTTGTTTTGTTTTAGTTCCCCTAAATAATTTTTTTCATGAATCTATTACGGTACATTTCTTTGTTGGCTCAGACATTGTCTCCCCTGAGCATGAAAGGCTTTGATATGGATTTTATGGAGTTTTTTCTGTCAAACATTTGGCATAAAATTATTGTTATTCCCTGCAGATTTAATTTTTTTCAACCAATATTTTTTTATTTCTGACATAAATTGAGACAGATATCCCCGAAAAGATAATTCAACAGTATAAATAGACTAACAGAGTAAATAATATTTCTTATCATTTCTGGTCAGTATTTTCCAACTTTAACTCTGCTCATTTTGCTATTTATCTTTAGGGATGCTTCAAGTCTTAATGTTAAAAGGCATTCATGTCATCTCTCTAATCTTATTTTGGCAGTTTGTCTTCCTAAACACTGAATTTCTAATAAGAAGAAACAAAGAAAAAAAAGACAATTTGAGAATGTAAGCATTATGGATTTCATTTCATTTCCCTTTGGGATAAATGAAGAATTTCTTAATTTAATCTTATTACTTTAATCCTAAATTTCTAATACTGAGTTTAACCCATAATGTATCAGTGTGTTTATGAATTACCCAAGTTTACGTCTTTTGCATGCAACTGAATATGGGGTGCAAAATAAATAAATTACCAACTTGTTTTTTTTTGGGGGGGGGGGGTTCTCTGTGCTTAATGATCACCTTTAACATCTGGGAAAAACCTCCTTTGCAATATATAGACACACTTATTCCATGAGTGGAAGTCATTGAGTCGACCAAAAAACAAAAGCTGGTTTTTAAATCTTTTTTAAAGAGTATAGCTAAACACAGTGGATTCGGAAAAACTAGGTAAGCATGTGAGGAAAAAGAAAAAAAAAGAATCTGACAAAAACAAGGGATTGACACATGGGTAACAGGGAGACTGTGGGAGGCAGCAGGATGCACAGCGGGAGGACTGCAAGACAGAAAACAGGAGGACCTGACAGGGAATAAGAGGCCAGAAAGTTAGAAACTGAATCTGTAAATAGTTTTTGCTTGAACTAACAATGTGTTTGCTTTATATGGAATATTTTTGGTGAATCGGCACTAAATAAATAAACTACATTGATTTGAATTTTAAAAAAAAAGGTTGTATGTGTTGCAGTTTTTCAAAGGGAAAACCAGGAAACAATTTGAATAAAAAGGTAAAAGGCATGAGAGAATATTCACGATTATCCAATGAAGAAAAATTTCTACTGGCAAAACAAGTGAAACATGAGTACGAGACGAAGAAGAATTAAAAGTAAAACACAAGTAAGCAGCAAACCTAAGCATTCATCAAAAAAAAAAAGAAAAAAATTATAACATTTCCACAGACAGTGATTGCCTCTCTGGGTCCCCATCACATCATTTAAAGATGATTTAAAGAAGTAAATCCCCACCAAGCAGCAGCTCTACTTTGACAGCTCTTTGTATAACAAACAGTGCTTGATCAGTGCATATCAGGATGGTGTATATAGTGGTGAATTTCTTTTTCCTATGTATTTTGTGGTTTCTAAAATTATTCACCACAAACAATTTTTTCAGTTACATTCATGTTTTTTTTTGCTTTTCTTTCATCTCTTTATACTGCATATTGTAAGTTTTTTTTTCTTTTTTTGCATATATTAAGCTAAACTAATATAAATCCCTAAAATTTTGATGTGCTGCCTGAATAATAATATAGCTCCAATGAAAAATCCTGACCCCCAGCATCAGTGGACATGTTACAGTCCTAACTTTTGTTTTCATAGGTGTGGCTGCATGCTGATCAGCTTTAAGGCATAAGTTGTTATATTCATGTCACTGAATTTCTAAACATCCTAAAGGGCTGCATGGTGGCCTTGGTTGACTGGAGATCAGAATTGATAAAAGACCAACCCTTCTTTTTGAAATCAACAACATTGAAGAGGAGAGCAGATACACAACAATCTGGCGGTCGTATGAGATTCTGTGTATTTGAATAAAAAGAAATGTCTTTATTTTAAAAACTGGGTATGACTAAACAAACTGTATCGAACTTGTCTCACTTAAGAAAAAGTCAAACTTTTAGATATCAGTAGAGACATTGTATCATTGTGAGTTTTTCACCTGGAGGACACTCCTCTTGTTATTTCACTTCAGTGTAAAACCATTTTTAACAAGTTGTTTTTCTTTACACCTTGTAAGGACAGAATGTAGCACTCCAGTTGTCATTGGGTTTCACTGTATGAAAGAGCAAAAAAAAAAATCCTACTTCTGATCCTCAGCTATAAACATGCTGCAATATAACTTTAAACAATTTTATTCCTGTAAAACTGAAGCGCTTTCTTTTTCCCTCACCAGGTGTACGTCACAAAGAGACTAATAAACCATGACTACTTTTTCTAGGAAGAGAGAAATTGTTTCGAGAAAACAAAAAAGGCAGGGTGGCTCTGGTGAGCTGCTTGAATGCCCTGAGGGAAGCCACACTAATGGTCTCTCTTGACAGAGAAATGACATGCCGAGTACGGTTTACCAAAGCAATCACTCTTGCCTGGTGTGATCCTTGGAGACCACCTTATCGGAAGGATGAGCATTACGTCCTTGTTAATAGAATAAAGTGTTAAAGCTGTTAAGATGAAAGGCTGTAAAACTTCCAGCTCAGTTAACCCTTCTTACAAATTTTATTTATTTCAACAATAATCACTAAAGAAATTCATTAGGTTTGACCAGACTACTTTACTTTAATTTCATATGTCTAATTTGGAGGAAGCTGGTTCAGCTTAATCTCTTCTTGATTCTGTGTCATATTCAAATATGTTTCTTTTTTTCTCCTTTGGAAATCAAGTGCAATGACTTATTAAAGCTCTTTAAATCCCCCACCTCACCCAGAAGCTGCAACACTGTTTCTATTGAAACCTTTAAAGTTGTATTTATACGATCATCTTTAATAAATTAGACTGACTGAAAAGTTCATTCATTTCAGTGACTCAGTTCACCAAGTGACACACATTATACAAACTAGTCACACACCATGTTGGAGAGAAATATCAGCTGGGCTGCTGCCTTTAACAGCTCTGTTTATCGATGTTGGAGCTTGGCCTGTTTCTTCAGTGTTTGTCCTGTTTCTCTTACTGTGACTAACCTGATGTGCTCTCTTTCATCCTCTTGACATGGGAGCTGGCTTGGAGCTCGTCTGCCTGGCTGTGTCTTTCCTGGATGGGGCCGCCTATGGAGCTATATAACAGTTATCTTCTATATATCTGCCCTAGCAGAAGGCTGCTCACACTAAGCCTGGTTCTGCTGGAGGTTTGTTCCTGTTAAAGGGGGGTTTTTCCTCTCCACTGTCGCTACATGCATGCTCAGTGTGAGGGATTGCTGTCGAGTCGATGTATTGATGCAATCACCTGGTTTTCCTTAGATAGAAACTCTGAACCAATCTGACCGTATGATCTAGTTGATTTGTTCCTTTAAAGTGTCCTGAGATGACTTGTAGTGTGAATTGGCGCTTTATAAATCAGCTGAAACTGAATTAATAGAAACATAAAATTTAAGATTAAAGTATCACATTGAACCAATTCAAAAAAAATTTAAGGCAGAAATGTATGCTTAACAAAAAAGGTTTTGTGTTGTCTGAAAAACAATCCTCACTGGAACAAATATTTTATTTTATTAATTATGACTGAACCTGCTCTCATTTGCAGGTAAGAAAGAAATATTGATTTTCTTTCCTGTCCAAAATGGGGCAGGTCATAGTGGCACAACGAGGACCACTGGTTTGGTTGACATGTGTGCACATGATTGGCACTGATTAACGTGGTACATACCAGATGAAATGCCTCAGTGTATTCCCATCTAACTTCTGAACATTTATATCAGTGACCAGCATTTTAAACCTGTGAGCTTAGATTTGGCAAATATAGCATTTAATTTAGGAGGGCTGCCCTTCCTCTTCATGGTCACCTCTATATGTTTGATCAAGTCTGATCAAACAAACTTCCCAGAGAATCGCAGCACAGCTGTTTGATTTTCCATTGTTATTTTTTGTTTTTTTCAACAAACTCTTATCCTCAACAATTGTAATGTTTTTGTTAATTATTGGTTGGATACCCGCACATTATGTGTATTCACACAAATTATTTGGAAATATTCATTTTAATTCTACGTGAACGATTGTAACCTCTAAAGTAATCCCTCTCAAATTTCTACTAAGCAAACCCCTCAGCTGTCTGTTATAAGTACGTCCCTCCCTTACAGGGCATTATACTAGTAAAACCACAAGCAGGTTTTGATGGTTTTAAAGCCATTTCTTCTCAATCTAAATCTTCTAAAGTCTTTAAATTAAGGTTGGTTTAATTTCTGAGCCGTTTTGAGAAGAGTCACCGCTGCCCCCTGGAGTCAAAGCATGAAGCTAATTTAGCAAAAATCTTAATTTATTTTAGTTATTAAAATGTAAGGATTTACATTGCAACATTTAGGAAAAAAAAGTCTTGTGCTGAGTGAAACTGTGATTCAGACCGTCTCTAAGTTAATTAGTCATTTTCTACAGTCATTTAATACTTTCATCTCATATGTTAGGTCAAAAACATCTGCTGTATTATAGTGAAAGAGGAAAACTTTTAATTATTCTGCCTTTATATAATCTATCCAGCTTTCTTTGCTGATCATTACTGTAGGATGAACAGGGCATGATGTGGTGATGCTCTGTACAGATATAGAACAAATTACTTAAAAAGCAGCAAAACATCTGTTATCTAAAGCTACAGGTAAAAGCCAGTAAATTAGAATATTTTGAAAAACTTGATTTATTTCAGTAATTGCATTCAAAAGGTGTAAC
>JAUZNJ010038255.1:0-10424 GCA_034780135.1 Jordanella pulchra
ACGAAGGAAGAGAATGAAAAACAAAGGAAAGGAGGTAGGGCACACAGAGGAAGGAAGTAAGGAAAGAAGGAAGGAAGAAATCAAAGAGAGAAAGGTTGGACACAAGGAAGGAAAATTTAGGAAAAAGGGAACCAAAGAAGGAATTAGACAGTAAGAAGGCAAAGAAGAAAGGGAGTCTGGATAAAATAAAGAAATTAAAATAGAAATGAGAGAAGGAGACAAAATGAAAGTAAGGTCCTAAGAAAGGAGATACATGGAGAAAATCAGGAAGAAAACAAGAAGAGAAGAGGGAAGGACAATAGGAACAAAATGACAGAAAGAAGGGAGGTAGGACACAAGAATCTAAGGAAGAGAGAGAGATGGAAGTCTAGAATAAAGTAAAGATTCAGATGCCACAACACAGATTTTATTTCACTCAGTGTTTATAAAGTCAGAGTATACAGTGAAATTTGTTCCATTATTGTTGCAGGTAAAGAAGATGTTTTCTAAGTGGAGATATATATATAAAGCAAAAAAGTTACGTTTCTTTTCTAGATTGCATTTTTCTTCATTTCCAATCCAATCTATTTTATTTATGTAGAACTTTTTATAAAAAAAGGTGCTGCACAGTAACAAGTAATATATTACATAAAGTAGTAAAAACCAACAAGAAAATAGGTAAGAACAATAAAAAAAAAATCAGAGATGGTTTGTACTCAAGTAAGAGTAGCACTGCTTCAACTTTTTTTACTCAAGTAAAAGTAAAAAAAAAAAGTATTTGGTAAAAAGGCTATTTGATACTGAGTAATTGCTGGATAACATGGGATTTAATGTTTAGAAAGATGTAAACTTTATGTGCAATTTCTGGTGTTTTAAAGACTCAAATGCACAAGGAATACAAATAAATGTGATAAATATAAAAGAACAAAGTCATGTGGAAGAAATACGTCTACCAAATATTTTTTTTTGCCTCATGAAACGTAGAAATCAATCCTTACAGTGAAAACTGTATACATGCTAGGACAGGGAAACAAAATTCCACTGATAATATCGACTGTTAATTGCATGTTTACCTGATCTTGAAATAGCAGAGTGTTCCAAAATTTAGGTCCAGCCAGTGTTTTGTCTTTAAATCTATGAGGATATATAAAAAATGTGTTTAGTTGGAGACAAAGAAAAACAAAATCTAAATGACCTGCATCCAAAACAGGTCAGCGAGGACTGCCTCTACCTTAACATCTTTGTCCCTCTGGACCTTAACTTCACCTCCCCGCTGTGGCGCCCCCTGCCTGTAATGGTGTGGATCCATGGGGGTGATTTCATTGCCGGCTCTGCCTCCAAGCCCATGTATGATGGACGCTTCATCAGTAACTTCACTCACACTGTGGTTGTGAACCTGGACTACCGATTGGGTAAGAGAGAGAGAGAGAGAGAGAGAGAGAGAGAGAGAGAGAGAGAGATCTTTGGTGTTTTACAAACTTCCACACAATTAGTTTCTCCTGATCCTTCAGGAAATCTGTTTGGATCAGAGGAAATCTGAATTTAATAGGTGGAAACAGTGGCATGTGAAATGTCACAACCTAAATATCTTTAAGTTGATTGTGTCTCATCATGTGAACTGGTCTGTCTCTAAAGGGGTGTTTGGATTCCTTGTTTCGGGGAAAGATCCTATGTCCAGCGCAACAGGGAATTATGGGATCTTGGACCAACAGGCAGCTCTACTGTGGGTGCAGCAGAACATTGCAGCGTTTGGGGGCGACCCCAACAAGGCAAGTGATGGGTTTAGTACCATTAATGCTGGAAGCAAGATACATGTGATACGTTTGGCCCTAACTGCTTCCCAGGGCCAGGAGCGCCTTTGGATATCAGCAGCTTGCGTCGCCTCTTGTACATCCTGGGCCTTGTAGGGCCGGTCTGAGGCCACCCACACCTGCTGTTGAGCTAATTTTCTTCTGAAGAGGCTTTGTAAATCTTTTATACATGAGTCTGTCCATGCATACTCACCATGGGAATTTAATTCCAGGTGTTCATGGATACACTCTTATACTAACTACTAACTACTAAGCTGCAGCTATAGATTTATACCACGCAGAATAACGTTGTATAACCACCATAGATTTTGTCCTTTGCCTACATGGATATCTAAGGGATACCAAGTGCTCTTAATGCCTTGTTTGATGTTTACTTTGGTTGTCTGTTGTCTTTTTGCCATTGCAGTTTCATACAGGTGTGAAAGCAGACTCCCAGGAGTAACTGTATTTCTTCTCTATTGTCTATTTTTTGCTGTTTTATTTTTTTTTCTCTTTTCAGGCTCTTTTTTCTGTCTCCATTTGTTTCTCTCTCCCCTTAGTTCTTGTCCCCTCTTTCTTTCTCTCCTACCTTTCCCTCTCCCTGTCCTGTGTATACTATTTTTCTCCCTAAATACTTTTCAATAAAGTTACATATACAGGTGGAACCCTATGACAGAGTCATAATGGTCTGCTTTTGAAATGAAAGCTGTTGGGCTTTTATCTAGCTCTGGGACATCTATTCCCAGAGCCATATTAGAAAAACAGGACACACACAGAAAAAGAAAAACTGATTTAAAACATAATTGGAAATTGGTAGGGGCTACTTAGTCATTTTAAGAGAGTGTTTCTTACATCCACAATAACTTGAAGACAGTTTTTATGTGAGCTTAAAATGAGCAACTAAAGAAGGAATGAAGGAAACCAAATATGTTTGTTTCAGAGCTTTGATTTGAGTTTATATTCCCTCTTGTTTTGTGGTCAGGTAACAATATTTGGGGAGAGTGCAGGAGCTCAGTCAGTGAGTCTTCACTTGATGATTCAGAGCAGCAAACCTCTCTTCAAACAAGCCGTCCTGCAGAGCTTGCCTTTCTCCATCCCACTCAAGACCAGGTAGGAAACTGACTGCTTGGCTTATCTGGAGGAGCTAAAAATGGATTTAGACTTAATCAAAGGACTTTGCAGCCTCATACCTAGCTTAGCCATCTCTGTCTCTGGCACAGCTTCAAGCTGCAGTCTAACTTTGTCTCCCTTTCTCCATCTCTTTCCCAGACATGATGCCCTGAGGCTGGGAAAAGACTTTGCTAAAGAAACCAACTGCTCTGTGAGCGACTTCATCTGCCTGCTGTCTCTCACTCCACAGGCCGTCCTGGCTGCACAGATGAAGACAAGTAGGGCGCCGCAAACCCCCGAATTTAGAGCTTCCCACACAAGTTACATAACACAGCAGGATGGGGAGTTTATCTGGGAAAGATGATGAAAAGCTTTTATTTATCCTGAGTTAGAAGAAGACAAAGTTGTTCAATATGAACTTTTATCCTAAAGGAGACATTTGATGGGTTTTTACTGCCTTACAGCAGAAAATGAACACTATCCATCTAAGTCTGACAGGTTTATTGATCAGTGTCTCTAAAACTGGGATTTCTTTCTGAAAGACTTTGGTTTTTGCTTTAAACTAAAAAAATGTGATGAAAACTGTGCATTATATTCAAAATAGGCAAGATGTTTCCTCTTTTATTCAAAGTCATTTCTGGAGAAACCAGAGGCTTTTCATGGACAATGGGATATGTTGGGTTGTCTTTGGTCACTTTTGAAGCAAAACAAAAACATTTTAAATAACTAGGCAGCATAAACCCAGCTAACCAGGATGTTAACCCTCTAGAAATTGTTAAAAATTAATAAAAGGTAGTGTTATCTTTTCCTCTAGGTTCACAGTGATGACTTTTTTACTGAAGTTAAACAAGATCTATAGATGAGTTTTTGATTACAAACATCAGAACCCACATTTTCCTATAAAATTAGAGACAGAACTAGGCTACAAAAAAACAAAACAAAAACAAAAAACGTCTGAGGACCAGAGAGTATCCTATGACATTTTGATAATTGTAGGGGTTTATTTATAAGTTAATAATCAGAGTCATTTCTGTTGTAATTCAGAGGGAAATAATAAATGTTTCATATTTTAGGGCTGCAAACAGCATACAGACATAACCATTGACCTGGATGACTGTGAACCTTCACAGAAAAACAGCATACATGTTCTACAATAATGACCTTTAATTAAAAAAAACAAACAAATAAAGAAACAAACACATTTTTCAGTCAGTAAAGAAAAAATAAAACCAAATAATTGTTTTAAAGCAGTTTGATTTATTTTATTGTCTTTGGTGTAAAGTAAATTCATACACATTACTTTAGATCGGTTGGTGCGTGACATCTTTCTGAACTGCCTGAGCCTTTTAATGACCCAACCCTCAAAGATGTCAAACTGAGAATTGCAAAAATTGATCTAGGATAACGAAAATTCTTAAAATTGCTTTATTTGCCCTTATCTAAGTAGGTAAATCAGATGACTTGCAAATGGAAAAAGTATTTTTCTCCTTAAGATAATTAGATAGTATATGCACTTGAACGTAACTTAGTTGTTTTTTAAAACCTAAAACTCATCTTACTGAAAGTGCAAATTGTTTAACTTTCCCTCTCAAATAAAAAAAATGACCTTTATTTCAAGAAAGGTGGTCTGACTTACTGTAGTTTCTGTATGTCAATTATTTATTGCTTTAGCAATGTCTGCAATCACAAAAGCTGTAACACAAAGCTGTTAAACAAAGCTTACAGGATGGATATTCATTAATTTAATGTATATTATTTTTTAAATTTTCAGGTTTATGTATTCAGAAAAAAAAGTATACTTACTTAAAATGAATACTAATTATTTCAAATACATAAAAGATATTGTTTGAATTGCATAATAATTAGGTTACCTTCATACAATTTAAAAAATAAACCATTTCTTTGAAATAAAAACACTCACTAGTATTCATCTTGAGCAAATATACTTTATTATTCATTAAAAACAGATAAACGTGGTGATTATGTAATCTAAGTCTAAATAAATTATACTAATGAATAGGCATCATGTGCAGCTTTAACAGGTTTGTCTTAAAATTGTCTTACAAAAGTGAATGAAAATTTGCTAGGTAGTAAATTTACATAAATCTTAACATTTGGGTAAAATATTTCAGTAAGGATTTCATGAGTTTTCTAAAAAAAAAGGTATTTGTAGCTCCCCAGTGTTTACAGCTAGCCCTAAGAGGGGGATGAGATGGAGGGTTCTTCTGCTAAAATGGATAAAATTTTTTCTTAAAACCAAACTAATCTCTTTTTATAAACATCTTCCAAGGTGCGATGAGGCTAGATTAATAAAGCGGACAGACAATTCTCCTATGATGTTTTTAATCTGAGGTTCTAAGATGGTGAACCCGTTCAAGTTCCTGGAGATTTTTGAGACGTGGGGCCCGCACATCGATGGAGAGCTGATTAAAGAGCAGGCTATCAGCGCCTTTCAGAAGGGAGACTGGCAGAAAGAGAAGCCACTGCTGCTGGGTGAGAGCAACACCGACACAGAGACATAGACGACAGCTTCTAATGTATTTTCATGTTTTCTGCTGGATTCCCAAAGGTCCTCATTAAAAGACAGCTCTATGTCAGAACTCTGACAATAGCTGGAAATCTAAAGTCGATGATATCCTTTGGAGCAATAGAAGTGAAGTGTTTGTCTGCTGTTCCCTGCAGGAACCACCTCAGAAGAAGGAGTGCTCTTTGTTTATGGGGTCTTCAACAAGCCAGTGTCTGTTGTAGAGGCCACGGTGTACATTGCTGCCATCTTTAAACAGCACGCTCTGAGGATCCTGCACAAATATCTGCCTCTATACAGGGAAGCCGACCGCAGGAATATGCTAACCCAGGTTAGAAAAGTCAGCTAACTACATTTGGTGTATTTTAAGGAACCCAACTGATTTTTGGCTAATTACCTCCATCAAGGAGGTTATGTTTTTAGACACACTTGTGAGTTTGTCTGTTTGTCTATCTGTGTACAAGATAACTTAAAAAGTTATGCACAGATTTTAATTAAATTCTTACCAAAGGTGCACCCCAGTTCAAGGAACTATCCGTAAAATTTTGGTAACGTCCCACTTAATAATCTGGATGCAGGGAGTTTTTAAATTTCTGTAATATTATTTGGAGGAACAAGAAGTTCCCCATTAAACCAGAGGGTGGGAGCAGTGACTATTGACAGCTTCAGTATCAGACTCAGAGAAGTCCAGATGTATTATATTGAAGACAAAACACAGGAAATGTGAGCCATGCTTGTCTAGAAGTCTTGATCTGCTGATCAAACAAGAAAGCAGAGTGATGATAAAAGGTAAAAGAGAGCAGAAAAAAAAACAGAGGCTGCAGAAACACACTGTGCCTTATTTATAAATTTATGAATGGATTTTAAGAAAAGTGTGACCAAAGGTGCACCTCAGGGGATAATTCATAAAAGTTTGGTATTGATCCAGGTAATCTGCGACTTCTGGCTATAGGTGTTTGCTGCTCGGCGAAGGTCTCTGCTCTCAAAGTGCTTTTCTTGTTAAAAAGAACCACTAGGAAACCTGCAGTCTGAGAGTAAAGTTCTCTGTTGGAAACATGCTGGACTCTGGGTTCAGTATGCTAATGTGCCTTGAATATTTTCATTTTGAAAACATAAGCTTCTAGCTTACATAAAGACCAGCAAAATTTTAGCATAAAGGATTCCTATTTAGTCCTGGTTGTATTATCATAGTTAACTTCATGTGTTCCTACAGGCTTTAAACTGTGTTCTCCCCACATGTCTCCTCTTCATTCTTGCCCCTACTTAAGAAAAGCAGCCCCCAACATAAATAATGATGGTGCCACTACCATCCTTCAATGAGGGGATGATGTTTTTAACAACTTTTGCGTCCCAATCCTGCTTGTTTTTCTCTACGGTCTAACGATTGTTAGTAAAGCATAAAGCATGCAAACATTATTGATGAATCTTTTTAAGTATAATTTAAAGTATAATTTTCCTCCCCCTTCACAAGTATGCGCTACTTTGTATTTATTACAGCTTAAAATCCAAGTAAAACATGCTAAGTTTGTGGTTGATATATATATATATATATATATATATATTCCTGTTTTTCTTACAAAACATATTTAACCCAAATTTAAGGTGTATATTTATTACTTAAATTCCTTTGTACTTTTCTTTATTCCATTTTTTTCCATATACCTTATGATGCATATTTATTTGTACAACGCAGCTTATTTAAAATACATTGTCAGGTTTATGTTTTTAGTATAAATAAACTATTAATAAAATTAATACAACTGAGCATATTTATTTCAAATACATAACGTTTGTTGTTTGAAATCATAATATCAGGTTACCATTATGCAATTAAACGAATAAACTGCACTTTTTTGAAATAAATATACTTAGTATTCATTTTAAGTATGTATACTTTAATAATACCAAATAATAAACGTCATGATTATGCATTTCAAATAAATATGCTTTATTATACAGATAAACATGCATCATGTACAGTTTAACAGGTCTGTGCTAACATTTTATACGAAAAGTACATGGGAATTTATTATGTAACAAAATAACATACATGTTAAAATGTCATGATTGTCATTTCCTAACCCGCGTGCAGAACACCACAGGAGAACATGTATCAGTTAAAAAAGGTTTATTTGAGGTTCCAAACAAAACAAAGAAAATATGTGTCGATCCGGGGAGGAATTCAGGTTGGATTCTGCTCACTAGAGGACAGCAAGAAAAGATGATGCATTCAGGAGACTCGGACAAGGGAATTATGGAATTAATCAGAGTTAGTCTTACTTGTGGGAAGTGTGGATTGCTCTGGAGGATAGATGGTTTTGTCTGGGCTGCAACCAGTTAGAGTGGAGATGGATCTCAGTTCTTTGAAAGACCATTGGAATGAGTTTAATCCAGAGAGAAGTGGTTGCCGTTGGGGGGTCGGACAGGTTAGTTCAGGCGTCTAGTGCGAGATGATGAGAGCCAGAGAAAACCTTGAGGGGAGATTTCACTGCTGGCTGGAGATCAAAAACTTAGAAAGGATATTTCACCACTTGCTGGAGAACATGACCTGAGGAAGGAGGGCAACAAAGAGCTAGGTTTAGTGAACAAGAAATCAAAATTAGCTTTCTCTAAGGGTTCAGAGTACTGATCAAAGTGAAACACTCAGGCGTTAAAGAGTTAGTGATCAGCTTCTGTTCTACCCCAGGGAGTGATGAGATTATTACAGCCAGGTGTGTGTGATCAGGAGAGATAATCTCCCGGAGATTATCTCCAGGCACTATCAGGTGGAGAACCGGTGGAACAACAAACACAAACCCAATCCCAAAATAACATGGAAAATAAACAAAAAACCCTGGAACCTGACACAAAATTTGGGTGAAATAGTTCTGTGAGTGAGTGAACAGAGGTTTTAAAAAAGAGATTAGTAGTTTTTTTTATTTTTATTAGTTTAGAGTTTTATTTTAACAATACACAGAACATAGTAGTTTTTCAAAGATCCACATCTTGCTCCCAAGCCTTAGCTTGTAATCTCTGTCTTTTATTTTTGAGAAAGAGCAGTTAGCAGTTATCCAGTCAGATGTTAATGAAACAGAACTGCTGTCATGAACCCATTGGCCTGCAGTGGGAGCTATAGCTCCAGTATCTTTCACCTTGATTTGCAGTGTTTTTCACCTGCATCATTAGCATGGATGGAACACTTAGACCACCTGAAGTAAAAATGTCTGTCTGCTTAAGATTCAACTTGACCGCTCCGCTAACATTGAGTCGATTCTTTGTTGACGTGAGGGATAAGTCATGGAATCACAGATCGGGGCCGACGCCTCTGCAGAGGACGAAGCACTCACTGGTGTCTGTTGCAATTACACCCACAGCCTGTCTGAAACATTAGCTTTGACCAATCAGCAGCTTTTTATTGAACTTTTATTCTCAATTTTTTCAAAATCAGATGAATTCACAACAAAACATGTCAACATGCAAATTTTGAAACAGACAGCAGTAATGCTTGCTCAGTTATGCTCAGTTTTAGTTTCAAACTCAGTTCAAATACATCCAGTTTAACCCAGTTCAATCATATGGTAAGATTTAGTTTCAGATCTATGCCCCAGTCCATCTCAGTATCATTATAGAGTCAGTTCATTTATGCATTTAATTTCGACAGGGGAAATTTTTTAAATAGATTAATTAGAAACTCACCGACACATCAAGATCTTGTTAATGATGATTTGATTTTCAAAGTGATGATTAAAGTAATAAAATGTGTTTTCTCCTTGTAATTCTATACATTTTTTAAGACTAGACTTTTAAGACTATTGTTTTTTCCACTCAATTTTCTGTTACTATCCTTGGATATTAATGGAGCTCATATTTAGCCCTTTTTGTCATCTTTTATTGGATACTATCCAAACTTTTCAAGGAACAATGCTGTAGGTTTTTATTAGCTGTATAATCATTTATATTAACAAATAAGAACAGGGAATGTCTGTGCTTTATTTAATGTGATTGTTAGATTTGGGTCAAAATATGAGTTTCACTTTGCAATCAATTTGATAAAAATAAATTAAGATTGCTCTGATCAACTGAGATGCACATTATAAGGACAGTTGCAATCAGATGCAAACATATTTTGGGGTTTTAGTTTTTAACCTTTTTTTATATTTAAGTAAACTTAGGACCACTAAAGAAGTGTGATCCACGTCAAAGACCATTAAGCAGCAAATCTGTCAGTGATAATTGGAAAAAGACAAAAAATCGTTGTTACTCAACAATGCAGAAAACCTCCAGGCCACTCGAGGGAGCCAACTACAACGTATACATTGGGTCCTCTTGTATTTCGTTACATAAATACGCTGCTTTCCTATAATATCTAAAACAAATAAGACCACATCTAAAAAACAAGAAAAAAACTTTAAGAAATACATACAACTTCTGCCTGAAGCCTGTACTGCAATGAATTATGTTGCTACAGTGAAGCATGGTGGTGGCTCAGGTATGATCTGGGGCTGCTTTTCCATCAACAACCCTGGAGAGAAGATCGATTCAATCAATTATCAGGAAATCCTGGGAGAACATGTCTCGCGGTCTGTTGCAAAGTTGCAAACACATAGTAAATGACAAAATGAGGCACAAACACACGAGTGATGAAAACTCCAAAATACTGCAAGCTGCAAGCAAAAATGAAAACACTGTAGTCACAGAAAAAAAATGATGCAGATGGTAAAAATAACAGCAAACTTGGGCCAAACACTGGTAGTGCACCAGACCACTAGAGGGAGTCGGAGAAAGAACAAACCGTATCTTACCAGACCCTCCATACAAACAGGATCTCAAGCTTTAATGTAGACTTTTATGAAAGATACAGGAAGAAAAAGTTGTGCTAACTTTTATTTTATTGCAAACCCCTGACCTCAGTGACTATATAGAGCACAGATTATATAGTGGACTTTATAGTTAACTGACCATTCAGACTGAAGATCACTACTTGTTGCTCCTCGTTGTTCACTTGACTTTGACACCTCGCACAGTGCCTGTCCCATCTGTGT
>JAUZNJ010038256.1:0-35493 GCA_034780135.1 Jordanella pulchra
ATAGATAGATAGATAGATAGATAGATAGATAGATAGATAGATAGATAGATAGATAGATAGATAGATAGATAGAAATATATATATAAATGAGGATTTATCCCAGATGTTAAACACTAAGTTAAGGTGGATTAATCTTTGTGCACAAATAATTTTGTTATGAATTGGATATGAGCTTCAAAGTTGACTTCTCTTTATTAATTTTCTGTTGCTACATATATACAAGTAATAATTACAAGTCATGACATGTAGATCAAGTTATTCACAGGTGTGTCAGATGTGCTACATGCATTTATTTTGTAGTTTATGGGTTTTCAGTGACCATGGCCATTTTGTGGAAGAAAAAAAGAATCCATATATTTGCATCAGAATACAATTCTAATATGTTTTTCCTTTTATATCCATTGCAAGACAACAGCTTCTTCAGATGACCCTTTTTTCTTTATTTTTTTCATTTTTGTTTCTTTTCTTTGAAAACCCTAAACCATAACAACAGTAAAAAGACATCAGTAGTGGTCATTTCCATATCATCCATATCAAGAGCAGTGAACCTAGGAAGGTCCAACTTTTGAGACTTCGGTGACTGATTGACTTGTAGTTGACTCCTCCTCGTCCCCTCCACTCATCCCCAGCATCTTCCTCATGCATGAGCGGAACTGAAATCAAAAGCAAAGATGGAGACTTTAGCTACTTTTGCTGACTTCAGCATACTCCAAATGCTATCTAGTTCACTTTTCTCTTCAAGAAAAAAAGATGAATTTACCTGATGGTAAGACTTAGAAACATGACAGGAACTCAACTAGTGTCAACATTATTTGGGTTTGCATATCGGTAATACCTACGAGTCTAACAGACACAACTAGCATAGAGGGCAAAATCTTTTCAACATCTCTGTATGTCAGTTGCTATGAAGATGACTCTAAGTTTGAATACAATACAAGAAATATGTTTATTAACTCAAGTCAGAAAAGGTTTATCTTGGTCTTTCTCACAGCTTCAGCTTTGCCATTAAGACCACTGTCTAATCTTTAAATCCCTCGCATAAACCCACCTGTTTGTTGAGGATAACATAGATGACCGGATTGTAGACGGTGGATGCTTTGGAGAAACAGGACGGTATGGTTGCAAGTCTGAGGTCAAATGGTTGTCCACGGTGGGTCACGACCCAAAGAGCAAAGGAGGCATATGGCATGTAGCACACCAGAAAGCCAAGCACCATGACGACCACCATCCTGGTCACCTCCTTCTCTGCCTTCTGAGTAGAAGCAGACTCTGCCTGGGCCTTTGCCGCCTGTCGAAACATTGATTTAAAATCCCGCAAGAAAGAAATGTATATCATATAGGCAAACTGAGGTAGCTCACAACACACTACCTACCGATTTCAGTGTGAAGAGCAGCTGTGAGTAGCAGAAAACAATGCAAGTGAAAGGGACAGAAAAGCAGAAGCAGAAGAGGAACATCACATAGGATTCGGTGTTGTACTTGTTTCCTGATGTGTACCAATCTGGTCCACAGGAACACTGCATTCCCTCAGGGATGTACCTGGCAAAACAACAAACAAAAAAAAAAACTAGATTCACTGCAATATCCTTCCAGACAATTTTTGGGTCAACCAGTTACCCATTGTGTTTTCCTCACCTACTCCATCCCAACAGTGGAGGAACTGTGGCGCACAGAGCAAAGAACCAAGTAAGTGCACAGAAGAACAGAGCATGTTCTGACTTAAAGGCAAAGTTCCCGAGTGGTTTGCAAATGACCAGCCATCTTTCGAAAGCGATCACGGCCAAAGACCAAAGGCTCACCATGCCTAAGGGGAAACAACACAGTATTCAGATAAAGCTCACACTATCGTCCTGTTTATCAATGGTACAGTGTTACTTTGGTGAAAAAGATTGGGCTACAGCTTTTTACTAAATTCTCCCTCTATAGTATCTCAGAAATTCCACTTTAGTTTGTGAAGAATGAAACCAACTTTTACAGAGTACAGTTATTCATATTTTACTTTTCTTACCTCCAACACCTGCAGTAAATCCTTCGATCTTGCAGCCAAGCGGACCAAGAGCCATGTATCTATAGGCGAAGCAGTAGAAGCAAGTAAAAGAGCCAACGGATGAGACAATGAGGTTCGCCACAGCCATGTTGACCAGGATGTAGTTCAGATGAGAGCGGAGCTTCTTGTATTGAATAGTACATGCAATTGTGAGAACGTTGATGGCTGTGCCGGCCACAAACAAGAAGAACATTAACGCTGACATTGAATAAAAAAGCCCCAGGCTTCCTAAGTGGTCCTGGGGAACTAGGTACGGGCTGTAGGCTGTGATGTTGTCGGTGTCCAGGGGGACAGGGATCCAGAAGTCATCTGGAAGTTCCTCTTGACGATTTCCCCTCATCTTCATTGGATTTCTTTTTGAGTAATACTTTGGAGCAATTGGATTTAAAAGAAAATATGAGTTGAATGCGTCTAATTTCAATCTACAATCAAACTGTGGTATGATACATCATGTTTTTCCTGTGTTCTAGGTGAAATGGCCTTCTCTGTGTCTGATGTCGACTTACTGAAAACCTGCATTTATAGGCACTTTAAACGTTACTCCAGCTCAACTTAATTGGCTCAGCCATAGGATTTAAAGCTTTACATGTATTCCCGTGACAACTTACACCACCTTTTAGCTAATGCTGAGATAAGTGTCTTAGTGTCAGAGCTCAGAGTTGGCCAGTATCTTCTCACTGCTTACCCATGTCTGAACCCCAGGAAATGTTTAATCCGTTTGCTGAAGCTACAAGATTACGTGGTTCTCCAGCACGCATATAACATAGCCTGTAACTACTTGTAGCTAGGTTTATTCGATATTAAATTCTGATGCTGCTTTGGTTATTCAAAGGTTATTCGTTTTTTTGAATGAGCAAATGTAAATATGGCAAGGGATAAAAAGCCTTGTTGGTCCACTGAGCATTGTAAAACATGACTTAATATGATTTAAAAAAAAAAACATTTTTGCGCAACTTGTGCTGGATTCTTTTTTTTATGTTAACTATTGAGTCAAATAAAAAGGTTTTCCTATTTTTAAAATTTCATTCTGCATCAGAGGTGGAGTAGCCAAAGATTGTATTCAAATCGAGAAAAGTTCTGATATAATACAGGTTCACTCTTGAACTAGTGAATTGTAGTCATCCAAATTGCAAAACTAATACATATATTTATATTTATTTAGTACACAAAAGGTTGCCTAAATGCTGTGCGATTTTTAATACAATTTAATTTCTATAAAGTTGTAAAGATACAGACACAGTTTCAAATTATGCAGTATCAGGAGCTGCATAATATGCATAAATATCAGTAAAAATAATTAAAAACCCTTAATAACTAAATTTACTATAGGTACAGTAAACATAGAACATAGATATCTTTTGTTGTCTGTATATTTCATTCAATGACCATGTAGGCTTAGCAGAAAATAATATGAAAGCAGTGGAAGTTCTTTAAATAATAGAATTTTTGATTAAAAATGTGTTTGTTCTTCACTCACTGCAGTAAGGAATGTAGAGTAGCCAGATGATTTATTTAAGAAAGAGTTTCATTGTTTTAGAGTAATAATACTTAAAAGTTCAAAAGTACATTGCAGCAAAACTTCCATAAAAGTAAATACTGTCTTTCAAATGTAATTCACTACCCATTTCTGCTCTGAATATAATAAGTGCAAATTTTGTAAACAGTCATGTTTCACAAAGATTTGTAAATTTTTTTCCACACAAAGGGATTATTCCTGTATAACCTTTCAATTTATAAAAAATTGAAAAAATGTATAACTCTTCTGAAGTCTGCACTCACATTTCTTTCTGTGTTAAGGACAGATTCTACCATAATCCTTTAGCTCCTGATGTTGGATGCAGAGATTAGGTGGGTGGATTGTAAATTATCTTGGTGTTGAAGTCTTATGCCTAACTTCTACACTTTAGAGTTAAAACTACAATTCTAGTAGGAAAAATATTTACCTGAATCCTTTATTTTTTACCTGTGAAATACCAGCAGTTGCCCTCCAAGTCAACCCAGTGCTTAAAATTAGAAGTGTTTGTTTCAATTACCAAGACAACAATTAGATATTTTAATTTTAATTCCCCAAAAGAATGAGACTTAACATACATTACACTTATGATGTTTTTTGTTTAATTTTAAATATGCATTTTATGGTAAAGGTATAATTAGGATATCAGTTGAATGAAATGACCACATCCAGTCTTCAAAATCCTGTTTGTGACCTTCTATTTGAGACACTTTTCACTCTAACATCGTAATATTAAATCGGAAGCTAATTCTATTAAATTACTGTTTGAAGTGCTCCTTTTCACATTTTTCCAAAAGAGCCTCAAAAAATGTTGGTCATTTCATCTCTGTCAAAGATGTCATAGAGTTGATTGTTTTCATGTCCAGATTTTTAGCTATAAATTAGGGCCGTATGTCAAAGTGTTTTTTCTGTGTTGATTGTTATCTGCTTCAAGTTTTGAATATTTCTCTATTATGTATTTGAATGTACAGAAATATGTAATATTATATATATATAATATAATATATTAATATTATTATTATAATATTTAGCAACAGCACAAGACCTTGATTTATGTTTGGATCAGTTTCTGTCAGAATGGCCCGACAGATCAAAACTAAAATAAAAGTTTCAAGAAAAACTGTACAATGTAATAAAATATGTGATATTTGAATCTTTTTATTTCTCTAATGTGCATACAACATGAAAATACTTAACTGCAAAGAACAACAAACATGGATACTTACTTTTTTGTAAGTAAAATGGTTTGGATACAAGGTGACTTTTAAAGTGGAAATTAAACGGTTGACCCAACTAATTCAAGAGATCATGTCTTACTATTATCACTAATTATATTACTAATGTAAAAAGTACAACTGTGAAAGAAAAAGCAATAATTCTTTTGCAAGGTCGCTGCCATGTTGCAGTAATCCAAATGGTGTCGTCACGCGCTTGGTCGATGCTGCATTGAATATATTTATAAGCAGCCATATCTCGCCACCATAAAACACTTTAACATTTCAGCTTTGTCTCCATCTTACAATGGAGACAAAGGTGAAAGGACACCAGAGCGTCTAAATAATGTAATAATGCTTTTGAGCCCATTGGCTGTGTGACTCGAGCCGTTTTAGGGAGAGAAGTGGCATCTTTGGAGCCGAGGTTCTGACTATCCCTGCTACCTAACAGAACACCGGTGTGGAGATTATGAGAAGAAGACTTTTTGAGTCTGGCAAGCCAGCGATCCATCGGACAGCCAGCTAAAGCCTGAAGCTGCTCCAAGAGTTTATCATTTAACTTTCTAGGAGCTGGGCTCGACTGACTGGCAAAAACAGTCTGACCGCAGGTCATCAGCAGAGATATCTAGTTATGTTGACAGGTATAAAATCATCAACTATGCCTCGAACTACAAAACAAATGCTCATCACTAGAGCTTAGTTCTCCGACTTTATCCCAATTTCAGCCTCTAATTAAACACACTCTTTTGTTAACTCAAACAGCAGCCATCAAAATGAACACATGTCTGCAGCACAGGGTCCCTTAGCCACAGGTTAGCACAGTGGGTCCAAACCTCCCGAGAAATGCTCTATTTATTTTTTGCCAAAGTTAACACAAATACAAATTAACACTGATTAGGGTGTCCATTTTTTTCTATTTAGCAGGATAATTATATGTTGTAGTGATACAAATGATATGTTGTTGTTTTTCTTGGATTGTAAAATTCTTAGACATTTGATTACAGTTAACAGAAGATTACTGTCAGACTAAGCTGGAGCAACTTTGGAGACTTCAGTCACTGATTGTGTTGTAGAGACTTCCTCTTCTGCATCTCTCATCCCCAGCATGGATAGCATGCATGTTCGAAACTGAGAGGGGAAAAAATTGAAATGTTGAGCATGTATTAGAAAAGTATCAGGGACATACAATGCTTCTCAGTAAGTTGTTACTTGCTGGACATTGTCTGCAAGAACCAAGAGGCATGTAAAGATGGCCAAGTGAACAAAAGTGTCAGAAATAAGCAATACATAAATATATGCTGTGTTATTATTACTGATTAGAATAAATGGTCTGTTTATAAGAGAGTAGTTTTTTGGGGGGGCTTTTTAGCTTGTGCTCACCTGTTTATTGAGGAGCACATAGATGATCGGATTGTAGATGGTAGAAGCCTTTGATAAGCAGGATGGTATAGTTGCTAGTCTCAGATCAAATGTTTTCCCTCGATTGTTGACAATCCAAACAGCGAAGGAGGCATAGGGCATCCAGCAAACCAAGAAACCCAGCACCATGAGGACCACCATCCTGGTCACCTCCCTTTCAGCCTTCTGGGTGGAAGCAGACTCAGCTTGGGCTTTTGCCACCTGTTGAAAAGCCAATCCGTTTCACTCTGACTTCTCCATTTACTTAATAACACAGTAGCCAAAATTAATGTTTTCTCACCATTTTCAGTGTTAGGAGTAGGTTAGAATAGCAAAAAATGATGGTGGCTAATGGGACGGCAAAGCAGAAGCAGAAGAGGAACATGACATAGGACTCATTGTTGTATTTGTTGTTTGTTGTGTACCAGTCTGGACCACATGAGCACTGTAGGCCTTCTGGGATGTACCTGGAGAAATAGCACTAAGTGTTCACTCATGTTTAAACAGCTTTGCTTTACAAGTTTCTTACTTTCTTAATGTCTTGCTTACCTGCTCCATCCAAGCAAGGGTGGAACTGAGGCCATCAGTGCAATAATCCAGGTGACTACACAGCAAGCTGTAGCATGTTCAGGCTTGAAAGCAAAATTACCCAGAGGTTTGCAGATGACCAGCCATCTTTCAAATGCTATTACAGCAAGAGACCACAGGCTAACCATACCTGGAATGACAATGAAGACCCTCAGCTACTTTTAATGTCATTGTGATATAATCTAGCATAAAAAGGCTCTAATCTGTGTATTGTGCAGATAAAACTTACCCCCGAGTGTTGCAACGAAACCTTCAATCTTACATCCTATTGGTCCAAAGATGAAATATCTGTATGTAAAGGAACAGCATGCAGTGAAAGAGCCGGTGACAGACACCAGTAGATTTGCCACGGCCAAGTTCACCAGGATGTAGTTGAGATGGGAGCGAAGTTTCTTATATCGCATAGTGCACGCAATGGTAAGGGTGTTAATTGAAGAGCCGACCACAAACAGAAAGAACGTGAATCCGGCCATGATGTAGAATGTGCTCAAATTCCCCAAGTGGTCCTGAGGAACTTTGAAAGGGCTGAGGGATGTGATGTTATCTGTGTCCAAGGGGATAGGGATCCAGAAGTCCTCTGGCAGCTCTAAGACTCGGGTGGCCCTCATTTAGCTCTGTTTCAGTTGCAAAAACTTAACGTTGTTATAAAAGTTTAGATGTTAAAGAAGATCAGGATGGAGAAGGAAGACACTTAAGTGCTTCCACGTCCAAATGTCAAACATACCTCGTTCCTTTACTTCAGATATTTATAAAGAACATCCCCCCCTCATGCAACACAACGTAATGACAAATTGATTTGATAATTGACTAATTGATTAGGTTTTCCCATTAACTTATCTAAGTCATTTAGGATTCTTCCTACTGTGTTGCAGGTGGAGTTGCAGAAAACCTTTTACATGTGTTTTGAAGATTTGTCAAAACAGACAATCAAATCTAGGTGATGATCTTAGAACAAATCTGCTGATTTGGTGAGTTTTTGACCCAGTTGTTAATTGTGACATCCAGACCTTAAGGACTTTTCTTTAGAATTTGTTCATTTTTACAATACAGAATCTTAAATATAAAGGAGCACATTAGCATGCATGTAATTGCAGAAAGGTGTTACACGGTGCACATACTGTATCTTAAGAAGTTTGTTCATAATGTCAAAACCTGATTAAACAAGTTAATCCCACATTCTGGGGGAAAATGCCCAGCAGGCCATTGCCTTTTAATCTGTTTGCCTGTAACATCATGTCTCATAATCCCATGCAAAGTACAGGATAATCCATCCCGCTACTTTATCTGTTTGTGTTAACTCTTTGGCAATTAGCCTTCGTCACAGAGCTTAGAGGATTCTTCCTGACAGAGTAACCACAGACGTCTCTGTCTGACATAGCAGCACAGAAGAAAAAAATTAGCTTTAGCGTTTCAGAGCAGTTTGAATGTGAAACACGGACCAACAGATATTTCCACATCTTTTACAAATTGAAGATTCAATCTAAAAACTCTTCCAAGTCATATATATCTGGTATAAAATGCAACCGATAGTGTAAATAAATCCTTCTGTGGGCATTGTTCAAATATATCTTTATTAATATATATATTTACATTAAGCCTAACTCTATTATGATTACATTAAAGTTAAAGATTTGAGAGATGTATGTCACAAGACGTCAGTCCAATTTTTCTATTCTCATACTTCCTCCCAAATCATCTCCCAGTTACACGAACTGAACTTCCTGGGTGAAGACAGAACAGGATTAGGATTATCCCTGACAACCAGCACAAAGTCTTGGTCTCTTTCTATTTATATTTGACCTATATAAATGCTGTGTAACACATTTGGTTGTCAATGCTCATCATAAAAAACAGACATGCCAAGGCCTCAAAGGCTGAAATGAGCAAGATCCGTGTGTTTTAAATAAACTGAAAACAGCATCAATGACTTTTAAAAAAAAAAACATGAATTATAGTATACATTCCAAGACGAACACAAAGAGATTTGGAATTACATATTTTATTTTATTGTTGTGTTGCTGTTGTTTGCTGTGTTTTAGATTTGACCTAAGAAGTAACCCTGGAATCCAAAAAAAAAAATGTCATGAATTAAAATCCTCAGAGGAAAGACTGATAAATCAATAGTCACATTCCCTGGTGCATTCAACTACTCCAGAGATGTTATCTACAGATACAAAGAATGAAGACATAAAAGTGAAAACTAAAATCAAAAATTCAAAACAAAGCAAACATTTTAAGTATGCACATTCTTGTGAGATTTCAATGTGTCCTGCCCTTGGTTTTTCTGTGGAAGAGTAACAGAGGAACCTGAATACAGCTTGCCTGCTGACGATCCTAAGAGGTTTATGCCTTTTTGCCTCTAGATTAAAAAGGGAGAGCTCTTGGTACACTTTGCTTTAGACTATGAAAAATATAAATTTAAAGAAGAACAAAATAAAAACTTGAGAGACTAAAACTGCGAGCAGCTAATTAATTAATTTTCCTAAACAAGAAAACAATGCTTAGGAAATCAAGATTTTCTCTGCAAATAACCTTTTTTTCTGTGATTGCTTGAGACAGTGATTCAACATTCTCTGCACCTTTTAAGTCGAACTGAAATGAAGTGAACTGAATAGAAATAAACTGGATAGGAGGGAATTTAACTGAATTGAAAGACAGGCCTGTTCTTGACTCTTCTATTTAAAAAAAGAATGTATTTTAAGCACAAAGTGCTTCAACATCACACAGCATTAATCGAGCTGGGTTTCCCTTATTCATATCTTGCAAAGCCTACTACTGATAGTCCAGCTGACTTATATGAATAATTTATTTTAGGATTAACACAGTACTTAATCTGTTAAATCCTAATCCTGCATCTGATACAATAACAATATTATTTTACAGAGTTCCAAATACTTGAGAAACAGCACTTCATCTAAAACCTAATTATTTTTAAGACTAAAGAAAACATATTACTAATTTGAACCATTCAGCTCTAATAGAATATTGATCTGTTTGATATTAATTTGTGTTTTTGTGTTAAGATGCTGTATCGTTAGCATAAAAAAAATTAATCACAGGGAAAACTGTGTCAGCCTTTCTGCAACAGCAAACGACTGCTAATAATCTTACTTGAATGTTTGGGAAGGCCAGTTGGTAAAACCACATGTGGCGTTTCCAGGGGTCGTTAGGGCCCCTCCCATTCAACATCTACATGCTTCCCCTCACTCAGATCCTAATACACAACAACATAGGTTATTATAACGATGCGGCTGAGACACAGCTGCACACTATTTAGAAATCCCTGTTATTTTGTAGTTATGACTTTTTTTATATATATCTTTTAAATACCAGGATTGGCACATAATTGCCTGTATGTTTACATTATTTTAAATACAAATCAGATGTTATGATTCAACATTAACCCAATACTTGAGCAGCCTCTCTATTGAGTACATTTTTACTTTACCTCAAGTTTTTTCTTGGAAAATTAATTTCTACTTTTACTTGAATTAAAAAAAAAAGTGTTAAGTAGTACTACACTTACCTGAGTAAATTTTTCTTATCACCACCTCTGGTTATAAAAATAAACTTACCTTGCAAATGTATTGTCTGATGTCTAAAATAAACACTTGTTTCGTTTGTATTTAAATTAGTAAACCACAAAAGATCCGTGACAAGCAAAGCATTTAGAGAGGATATTTTCTATATGTATTTTGGAAATGGATCAAAATGTCAATAATTCACGCAATATCTGTTTTAAATGTAGAATAATCTACTTGTATATGATTAGTCAAAGTATTTTACATTTTGAAACAGAGATAATCAAATGAAATTCAAATACCTTAAAATTAAAGTGAAATGGCCTTTCAGTTTTAAATAGCCTTTCAGGGAAAGACAGAATAAATGCAGTGTGCTTGGAGACCTCTGTGTTCTTGCCTATGTTTTTAAACCCACATACTTGTAGGTTTCTGTTAATATTCCTCTATTAGTGAGAGCAGTGGCTTTGCAGCAAAACATTTGCCCGCATGATCCAGATCTGTGGCACATCTATAAGCTTAGTTATTTACCCAAACTGCTCAGCTGTATAACCCCAAAAAAGCAATGAGATGGACGCTCTTAGTGCAGCAAAGGTCAAAAGTAGCTTTAATAGACTTTTTAGAGTGGCATCCAATAGACCCAGAAACAACCTGCCTCTTAAGACTGGTCCTGCAGAATCTACATACTGTTTGGATTTTACAGGAAAACATGTTTTCCTACAATGGCCTCCAATTCAGTCTCAGCTGGAGTCCCATTCACAAATGAAAAAAAGTCTACCTTAGAGTGGCCAGTGTGTATAAATGTCATTCCTGTTATCAGCTTTTTACCAGAATCAGCATGAGCCACTTAATGCATAAAAAGTGGATCCTTATAGCAATCCTTCAGTGTGAACACTGAGCTCAACCACATAAAAATGGTTCTAGGGAAATGATTCCAGACACACGTTCTATGCATATTATTAAAAGCAAGCTGCCAGCAGACAGACAGATGAACAAACGGATATGATTAAAGAATCTAAATAACAGATTAATGACATGATGAGATTTAAGTCAGAATCTAATGCTCCTTGCTGCTTTACTCACTGTTCCTTCTGGTTGACATTTCAGCTGTAATCAACTGTAGTAGCTGAAGCTGTGAGTGAACTCTGGATCTCTCCTCCTTTGGTCTGAAAATTATTACCTTACTCTTGTTTTTATTTAGATGGAGAAAATTATAGCACATAAATAACTACCTTGGTTTTCTAAACTCACTTGAATTTTTGTCTCTTTATTTAAAACTTCTTTTTTTCACATTTACACTCATGAAAATATGTGTTTAGCTCAAAAAAAGGATTTTTTTGTGAATAATTGTTTTTTATAAGACTGATTTTTGGCGCCATCCTTTGCACTTGGTGCCCTTCATGCAGTTTGGGTGACTTGGTTCTCATGCATTCAATCTGTTTTTTCATTTGTTGTTTTTTTTTTTCTTTTGCCTTTGTCAGTCATCAAGTGTTAAAAGTGCAAACAACATCCATCCATAACAGATTAGGCATGATGACATTTTCATCTTCATCTCTTGCTAGTATTTTACACCTATCTTTTTTTTTTACAGTGGTTTAGTTGTAGCTAATGACCTTTGCTTACACTCCATACACAGGGTGATTAAATTAGCTCCTTATGGAAAAGGAAAGACTTGAAGTCAGCTAATCCAGTCCTCAATACTATTAGGCCTGCTAATCACATTTCAGCCTACTCTCAGTTAACCTCCTTTCTGTTAGCATTAGGGTGGCTGATCTCTACCTGTGTTATTTTATCTGGATCAAGAACAGATAACGCCATGTGCTGTGTGGATTCCAACACTAAACATGTTTGTTCCGTTTCTGCTTTTATCAATTGAAATATTTGGGAAAATCTTGCAAAAAGAGTTGATTAAGTGGAAACTGATGCTCTCTAACATCAAATTGCTTTTAAATATGTGAGTTATTTTATCTTAATGTTAGGATTCTGTTGTGGAATTTGAATTGTATTATTGGGAATTCTGGCTTGGAAACTTAGGGGTTTATTAACAACCCTCGCTTTAAAATCCAATATGGCTACCTTGCATATTAAAAGTAGTAAAAAGAGCAACAATGCAAATTTAGTTTGCAGATCTCATGGTTCTCTGAAACTGTAACCCGGTTAAGTTGGCTGTGACGTCATTCTGAGATCAGACTTCTGAGGTAAATAGAGCGTGGGATGAACGGGAGCCATGGAGGGTGCTAACCACAGTGCTGTCACCACCTCTACTCAAAGCCCATTTTTTCTTCTTCCCAGTCACATCCTGAAATTTTTAGGTATGGTTTTAGGAGCCAGTTATTTCAATTAGCTCTCCTTTAAAACACACCAACATGTGCACCTTTTGGATTCACTTAATGAAATAAAACTGTAGAGAAACAATATTATATCCTGATAAAGCACTTGCTCAATTTGAACTCAGTAAAGAGTATCAGAATGGCTCTTCAAACCACAGTGAAGGTGGGAAACTGCAGCGACAGAAATCCTATATCATTGGTATATCAGGTGGTTAATTTTAATTCCACCAGCAGAAGCAAAACAACCTCAGGCTCCTCTCTTGTAGCTCATCTGCTGATCATGCATCATATGAAAGCAGGAATTCAGTCTGTAGTCCAAGTTTCACTGAATGATAATCCAAGCAGCAAAATCGCTCCAGAAATCCGCTTTGAGAAGGTCTCTAAAATTTGTTTGAGATTTTTAATGAACGTACAGAATCTTGAGGACTAGTAAATATACAAAATAGGTCAGAGGTGAAATTATAGAGACGTTTAGGGCAAAGTGAATCAAAACTGCAAACCTACCAAGACATGGCTGACCAAGAGCCGCAGCTCATGTTGGACTGTTAGTCCAGCAGTCTTATCAAAGAATTAGAAGGCTTATATAATCTGACTAAACCTGAGCTATTATACAAAGAAAAAAATGTAAAACCATAAGTCTCTGGATATGTAAAGCTGATTTAGGACACGGCCAAAAATACTTGAATCTGCATTTGGAATTAGAGATTCACTGTGGTTTTGATTTTGCAAAAGTGGGTTAGAGATAAACTGTTTCTGTTTGTGCATTTGACAGATGCTTTTATCCAAAGCACTTGAAAAATGAGGCATTAACAATGCTGTTAATGTCAACAATAAGATACTTATTGTGGAGGGAGAACGCCAGTCTAGCTTTTTCAAGGGTGACACTGTAGAAATAGATTGCAGGTTAAAAAGGAATGTGCAGAAGAAAATAAGGAAACTACAAGTTAGGTGCTAAGATAGGAGACTATCACAGAAGAGTGGTTCAGGTTTCTAGTGCCTTGGACCATTTATGAGCTTCCCTGAAGATGTAAGATTTTGTAGATTTATTACCAGTAACACACATAGGCCACACTTCTTACCACGAGGATCTGATTCCTTCAAAACAATTTCTTTCTTGGTAACTAGTCACAACCCCTGCACCTGTCGTGTATCTTGGGGTCCAGTTTAAATAAAGTCATCTTTATTTTTTTTTAACTCTTCTTAAACCTAAAACAATCCAAAAGACAGGAAATGTTTGCTCAGTCTTACTGACACCTGGCAATACATGCAACTCATTCTGCTGCAATAAACCCTACAACTGTTTTATCTAAAGAATGTGACTTTAACTTTGTGTCTTCTGTAGATCCGTAGTTCCACAGTTCTCGTACATGTTTATAGCTGCTTTGGGGAAGATATTTGTTTGGCTTATCATTTCAACTAACTTATATGCTGTGTGGGTTAATGTAGAAAAGGTAACCCAGTAGATTTCCATGATAAGGTGTGAAGGAAATACTGTTAAATGATTTTTACGTTTGGGTATCCTGATACTTTCTGTGCAGAAAGCATGAAAATACTAAAGAGCAGAATACAGAGTGGCAAAAGTACAAGAAAAGATGAAATAAAAAGTGGTTGAAATGTAAAAAAGGCATCATAAATGCGAGCTTGTGTTAAGAAGGACAAAATTCTCTTAGTGGAAAATAATAAATTTGCACATTATGCTTAGATATTTCCTTTACGTTTATATTTAAAAAACAAATCAAATGTTTGTTTTATTTTCTAAAAGATGTTTTTTTTATGTTTAAAAGTTTGAGGTTTTCTTATGCAAGGTGGACTCCCTCTAGTCTCTCAGAAATTTCTTCTCCATTTATCCAATCATTGTTCCATTGACGTAATCAATTAGTACACAGTCTGCTATCTTCTGTTGGTCAGTCCCTAATCCTCCCCATGTAACGTGCGTAGGAAGCACGTTGACCCCTTTAACATGACCTTGAGTCTTTTTCCTCAGCTGCGTATTTTGGGAAAGCATGAAACATATTAACAATTTAATTATTATGTCAAAAATTTACAGTTTGATGGTTAACGTGCTTTCTGAGTAAAACAAAGACTTAACCTGCCAAGGAAATACAGGCTACAATATGATCTGCTGTGAACATTTTTCTTCTTTTTTTTTTTTGGTTTTATTTCCTGGGAACCTCACGAAATTCAGTTTCTTTGGCAAGGAGCACATCTTTTCTGTTTTTTTGTTTTGCAATTTTTTGGGCCAATTGCTAAATGTACTGTTAATTATCTTCACATACTTGGGCTGAAACTGAGCATGATGCTTAATTAGCATATATTCACTCCTTTGTCAGCAGTCACCTCTACCAGTGAAAAGGTGAAGCTGAAACTAAAGTAACTGAAAGTATCCTGATCCTGTCAACTTGACAGATTTGATTTTTTTACTTATTTTTTTTTTTTTTTTGGTTCTCTAAGAAAAGTTGTTTTCTATGAGCCTCTGTCCACTCCTTATTTACTCATAATTCAAGGACCACTCAAAAATAATTTTGTTTACCATTAGAGAAATCATTCTCAGGCGTTTTTCCCCTTTCCAAAAAAATTCTGTCTGTTTGTTGAAATTTCTTTTTCTCAAATTAAAAAAGACCATCTGTAATTGCTCATGTGGTAAACGTGGGGCACCTTTAAAAGGAGGTAATGGAAAAAAGAAAAGAAATAATCAAATAAAGATTGGATCTTTTCTTTTCTAATTCTGAACTGTAATGATTATATGTTTTAATATGAATTCAAAAAACCCTGAAACCTCTCTGGTTTTGATGTACTTGTTCTTTTCACTGCGGTTCTACCTCAGTGAGATTTGTTAACTGGCAAAAATCTGCCATCTAGTGGAACAGAAATGCATTGCAACCTTTGAACTTGACGTTTTTTCTGTGGGTTCCCTTTTCTAACGTTAAAACAAATGCATATTTTCAATAGAAGACTACGGTTACATAATAAAAATGGTTATGCTCTTTTAGATGTTTTATAATTACAGAGTAAAAGGACTGTAATTCAGGGATCCCCCTTCTTGCCCAAGGACAACCGTGATTCATTAGGCTACAGACCCCTACAAGTATTGGCAGATTTAGAAAAAAATCCAGACATAGACGCATATTTACAGAATGATAAAAAAAGTGTCTTGAATTTTTTCTTCTTAGCCTGTGATCTGTGTTGGTTGGACATCCGCTTTAACCTGAAGAGTCTAAAACCATAATCCATTTAAATCTGATAGATATTTTTATGTTATCAAGGGAACTATAAAGGTATATCTTTAACCATATAACTATGTCCTATCTATAGCCATAAACAACATATTTAAAAAGCCCAGTAACAACATTCTTCCTTGTGCTACAGTATTGATATTTCTTAGAATCTAAATTGTTGTTTGTAGAAACAGTGGAGATATGTCTTAACAAGTAAATCTAAATCTGGTATTTTCCTGAAGCAAAACACTGCCACAGCTGCTACTTGGCTCATCAGTAAGCATTTTTCTCGATTGTGTTATAATTCAAATGAAGCTATCTTAAAAAGCTAGTAAGTAAACAAGATAAGAAATTATTTAATAGGTATGTAACCAATATTCATGGGACTGGGGAATTGTTTCACAAAGAAACGAGTGAATAACTAAGCAATAAGACACGAGAAAGTTATTTCCAGGTAAACAGAACAAAAAAAAAGAAAACAGGTAGGAGAGGAGAAAACTGGTTCTTATCTCAGAACACAATATTCAGCTTTTTGGCAAAAGCAACGTATAGAAAAGAGTATAAACAGAGCTACTGTGCTTATCTGTTGATAGTAATTGCAATTCCACGTAAACTGTCAAATAATATAGATTCAAATTAAACTTAAATTTTATTCAAATCAAATTAAAAGTGGATTTTAAAAGTAACACAGTTCCCCATTCGAAATTAATTTTAGGCATACAGAGATTAATTCCCGTTTTTTTACAGCCTTTGCAGTACAGATTTTGTCCTAATCTAATAAAACGTAACATATAACTTAGAAGATCACAGCATAGCAATAACAAAGTTTTTTGCAAACACATGGGCTTATTGGTATCACGTTTCCTTCTCTCCTGGACGTGTTTTAAACTATTTTTTCTGTCAAGAAAGTGTCCTTGTAGTGGTGCAGTGAATGTGTGTCAGTGGAGGGCGCAATAACGGTAGCCGATACGTGGGCGTGTCGCATTAAAATTTGAGAGCGGTAATTCCATATTCTCGCTTGTGTTGACTATTTTTACTCAGGTATATGTTTTAACTGTTATTTTTAACTGTAATAAACTCCCCTCCCTCCACTATAGGAAAATAAAAACGGGTTTCGGTGTGGGTGTCGCCATCTTTACTAAGGGACAATAACCCCACAGTTTTAACAGAACTTGCTATAATATGCTAAAACTCTAAAAATGCTCGTCTTATTAAGTCAGTGTTGTTGGTTGAAAACAGGAGTGAAATGCCCGCGCAGAGAAAATCCTCTCTTAACGTAGAATGTGAAATATCAAATAACGGTTTATGTTTTGGAGTGTGAAATGCTTATCGAGCGGGTTTTTGTCGCCATGTTTACTTTGGGTGACGCTAGCTCCCTTCCATTTTCCTCCGCCTCTGGTTGTCAAGAAGATGGCAGCTTCCAGGCAGGCATGAGAGGAAATACTTCTTCACAAATCGAATGAATTGGGATTACTGCCACAAGATAAGAGCACATACTAGTGTTTTTGCATCTACTGCATCAGATTAAGTAAGTAAACGGGCTAATTTTTGCGCCTTTTTCGGGTTTGTTGTGTTTTGTTGGGGCAGAGCGCCCGGCCATTTTTCTTGAGGGAGCCGCTGGAGTAGGCCGATTGTCGAAAAGATGGCTGCTTCCAGAGACGGCGTGAAACATAAAAACATATTGTTTCCTATGTTACGCTCTGCTTAGCTAGGCTTTAATAGTGTGGTTGCAACTAAATTTGTTTCAGATGTCTATTGCGTGCTAAGGTTAGTTAAAGTTGCGACGAATTTAATTGTGACTTTTGGCGACGCTTTGACAGATGCTAGCCGCAAAGCTAACCTTGTTAGCATTGCTAAATTAGGCTGTGCAGCTAGCGGCAAATGCAACCGAGCAGCAGCTAACAGTCAATCTGGAAGCTACAGGTATAGCCTGTTCGTGTTTGTTGATTTAAGTGAATATCGTGAAATCAGTTTATATGTTGCATTTTCTGGATGATGTGTTTAATTCTATGTTGTTGCGGGATCCTCCATATACCATTAACTGCGTTTAAGTCGTTGCAAAAATGCTAATTTGTCTAGCTACAATATGGCGACTCCCAGAGAGGCATGAAAATAGCGAGCTAGTGCTAACGATAAAAACTGAATTAAATACGTTTTTAGACTGCAACGCGTTCTGTTTATCTGGTCTTTTTTTATCAACTCTGTGTGTTTCTGTTTGTTTTGGTTTTCCTTGAAGTTGCAGCGTCTTAGTTTAGATATGTTTTGCTTGTAAATTCGCTTCCGCCATTTTTCAGTCTGGTAGCAACGTTAGCGGCGGCTGTTTGTTTGCAAGATGGCTGCTTCCATAAATTGAAATCAATGGTTACAACTAGCTTGGAAAAGAGGAATTATGCATTTTCTTGAGATAGCTGCAGCATCGAATCTACATTATATAACCTCAGTAAGCAGTATCTGAATACGCTTTAGAGTAGTTTCTGGTTTATATGCATTTTAGCCGAAGCTAACCGCTAACTACTTAGCGCCCCAGCTGCTCTGACCGCAACAACAGTCGTCAGTGGTTCAGTTTTGTGCAGCCAGATGCCTTTAATGCGTATTTTGAGTTGCTTTTATTTAAATGTTGCAGTAGTAAGACAGTTATACACGTTTTAAATCATTTTTATTTGTGACAGAAATAATGTCTGCCCCCGGTTCCGCGGTGTCTGGGACCACTCCGTCGGTTCTGCAGCCGCGATGGAAGCGGGTCCTTGGATGGTCTGGTCCGGTCCCTCGGCCCCGGCACGGACACAGAGCTGTTGCTATCAAGGAATTGATGGTTGTTTTTGGAGGCGGAAACGAGGGAATTGTTGATGAGTTACATGTGTACAACACAGGTAAGTTTTGATATGCATAATGAACGTTTTCTGCTATGCTTGTTAGGGCTGTGCAATAACTTGTTTGTGATACAAGTGATGAGAGCAGTTTTGCTCAACTTTTGTTTCAAAACTTTGTTTACAGAAAATTTGTGATGTGTAAAGTTGGGTTGTGACCAGGCCTCAGCAGGCCAAACAAACCCTTCTTTGATTAATATAGCCCCCCTCTGCTGGAGAAAGTGTGTCAATACACGTTCAAAAAAGGCGGGCTAAAATAAAATGGATGATGTTGGTTGGCTAGGCACATCCTGTGTCCCACTTTCCTGTTTATAAAAAATAAAAAGATGAAAAAAAAATGAAGCCATCGCTCTGTGTGTGCAAGTTTACACTAAACCCTAAAGCTTCATTACAACTTATATACAAGTTGTATTACCTTAAAGTATCTGTGTTACTTTTAATCATTTCTAATGTTTTTATATTAATATAAAGGTTGAAAAGTTCTAGTAATTTCTGCAACAGATTTTTTCGTGGTTATGTGACAAACTTGTGGTGCATCCCTGCAATTATATTTATACAGCAGCGACTAGTTTAAATTTTTTTTTTCTGTTAAATTTTTTTATTTTATTTTAGCAACAAACCAGTGGTTTATCCCAGCCGTCCGTGGTGATATCCCTCCGGGCTGTGCTGCATATGGTTTTGTATGTGATGGAACACGATTGCTGGTGTTTGGTGGGATGGTTGAATATGGGAAATACAGCAACGACCTCTATGAGCTACAGGTAATCCCTCTGATACAAAACATCAGCTTTTATCTATTCACAATAAAGTTATTGTACTTTGTAATATGACAGCTTCTGATATATAATAAAAAAAGGTTTACAATGGAATCGTTTTTCTTAACAGGCCAGCAGATGGGAATGGAAAAAACTAAAAGCCAAAAATCCGAAAAATGGGCCCCCGCCTTGTCCTCGACTTGGTCATAGCTTTTCACTCGTTGGTAACAAATGCTACTTGTTTGGTGGACTGGCCAATGACAGCGAAGACCCCAAAAACAACATTCCCAGGTGAGAGTTGGTGGGGTGGGTTTCACCAGAATCATCCTTGACTGACCCAGGCAGCTATGTGAATATTGAATATCTGTGTTCTCTTGTTTTGTTTTTGTTTTTTTTTTATTAGATACCTAAATGACTTGTACACACTCGAGCTCCGCCCGGGTTCTAGTGTGGTTGGTTGGGATATTCCCATCACATATGGAGTTCTTCCTCCTCCTCGAGAGAGTCACACTGCTGTGGTATACACAGAAAAGACAACCAGGAAGTCTCGCTTGATAATCTATGGAGGAATGAGCGGTTGTCGTCTTGGAGATCTTTGGACACTTGATATTGGTAGGTGTCTGTCAATAAAGGACAGTTTTGTGTTTAAACGAGTGAAACCCTACTCTTGGCAGTTTCTAACAGCTTTATATATTTTTTAATTTTTTTTTTTACTCATATCATCTAATAGAATATTTTTTTGTACCCAAGTAATAAAATGGCATCTCTGTTTTAAATATAGTCATTAAAAGTTTGAAAAATTTTAATAAATTAATCAAATAAAATCATACTTTTCATTGCATAATTCTGTTAAATTCAGTGTATTTGGTTCTGGTCCTTATCAATGTCAGCTTACTTTTAATCATGAAAAAAATGGAATGAGTGTAAGGTGCTTCATATTAATGGAGAATTTCTTGATGTTCTAAAAAGCTTTTTTTTTTCTTCAGTAGACCATTTACTTAAACTCATCTGTTGTTAAAGGTTGTTTTTTGGGGGTAAAAATTGATGGACTGTTTGCCTATTTTTTATTCTGAGATAGTCTGTTGCAAAATTGCCCAGTTTATACCTGGTTAGAATGTTGTTATTTCAGCATTGATAGTTTGTATTTGTCGTTCCCAGATACCCTGACGTGGCACAAACCTTCAGTAGGTGGTACAGCACCTCTTCCAAGAAGTCTTCACTCTGCCACCACAATCACAAACAAGTAGGAAGCCCACTTCTGTTTTTCTCAACATTGAAAGCTTAACTTCCTGTTGCTTAAAGAAATAAACTAACCAAGATTGGGTTTTCTTACTTTGCAGGATGTATGTTTTTGGCGGATGGGTTCCTCTGGTGATGGATGATGTCAAAGTGGCCACACATGAGAAAGAGTGGAAATGCACAAACACTCTTGCTTGCCTAAATCTCGGTTTGTCTCACAGTCAATTTTCACTCAGTATAAGGTGGAGTAAAACAGTGGACAGGGTACTAATCATTTGTTTTGTCTCGGCAGACACTATGTGTTGGGAAACTGTGTTGATGGACACCCTTGAAGATAACATCCCTAGGGCCCGTGCTGGCCACTGCGCTGTGGCTATCAATTCCAGACTCTACGTCTGGAGCGGCCGTGACGGTTATCGCAAAGCTTGGAACAACCAAGTCTGTTGTAAAGACCTTTGGTATCTGGAAACAGGTGAGTCTTCTGCAACATTAAAGGTACTTGTGAGCTGCTTGGGGAGAAAATGTATTTGTAATTCCTGTTATAACCTCCTTTCGTCCTGCAGAGCGACCCCACGCTCCCGCCAGGGTGCAGTTAGTCCGTGCCAACACAAACTCTCTGGAGGTTAGCTGGGGTGCAGTTTCAACAGCCGACACCTACTTGTTGCAGCTGCAGAAGTACGACATACCTGCGACCCCAGCAGCAGCTTCACCAGCTACGAGTGCAACCCCTTCACAGCCCGTCAACTCTCCAAAGAGCCCTGCACCTGCTGCTGCAGCCCCCTCTGCACAGAGTTTACCACAGACAGGTAACCAGGGCACAACTTGATGACATGAAGGATCTCTGCTGGATAACATAAAAAATCTTAATCCCCTTTCTTCTGCTGGTTCTCAGCTGTTTTAAAAGTTGCCGCTCAACAGTCTGCCACTGGTGCATCTGTTGTCACAGTTCGCCCAAGCCAGCCGGGGAAATCCCCCGTCACTGTGACCTCTCTTCCTCCAGGTGTTCGAATGGTAGTGCCTACCCAAACCACCCAAGGATCGGTATGAGTAGTTTCACTTTACTCTGTGATGTTTATTCCATCTTAATTGAATACTTTTTATTTAATGTGTTTTATATTATGAAAATGACAAACTCTTCTGTTTTCAGCCAATTGGAAGTAGCCCTCAGATGAGCGGCATGGCAGCTTTGGCTGCTGCAGCTGCAGCCACACAGAAGATCCCGCCCTCTTCTGGTGGCACCGTTCTCAATGTTCCCACAGGTGCTACCATTCTGAAAACAGTCGCAGTTTCCCCTGGCACCACCACAGTGAAAATGGCTTCTCCTGTAATGGTAATCGGCTGAATATGAATTTGCTTTGCTCCACGTCAGTCATGCTAGCCGTTAGCTTCAGCCTCTCAACAGAGTTCTCAGAGTTTGGTTTAATGGTCATTTTCCCTGCACAGGTCAGTAACCCAGCCACCAGAATGCTGAAAACCGCTGCAGCCCAGGTGGGCACTGCCACAGCTTCCTCTCCCACCACCACCACCAGACCGATCATCACTGTACACAAATCTGGCGCCGTCACAGTGGCTCAGCAGGCCCAGGTGGTTACCACTGTGGTGGGAGGAGTCACCAAGACCATCACCCTGGTCAAGAGCCCCCTCACCATGGGTAGCAGCGGCACTTTGGTAAGAAGACAAAAATGTTTATCTTCTAAATCCTAAACTTTAAAAAGCCCCCATTCTTTCAAATGTATGATGTAAAGCGTGTAAAAAGCACATTTCCATACTTGCTGTGCATGTGACAGAGACAACGCTAAATATGAGCAAGATTGGGCGGGTCGGTTGGCTTACAGTGACTAAGAAAACAGGGAGAGTGATGATGTTCGTCTGCATGACAACTGATCAGTTAGGGCAGCAATAACCCAGGGCCATAAGTTTAGTGCATCACCTTCCCTTTGACCTCCCTGTGTCCGATGCTTTCTAGTGACTCATGAACTTGAGTCTCTCTTCTATGTCGGCAGATCTCCAACCTTGGCAAGATGATGTCTGTGGTACAAACCAAGCCAGTGCAAACATCAGCTGTCACAGGCCAGGCTTCCACTAACCCTCTCACACAGATCATACAGGTCAGCTATCTGCATGAGTGCAGGAAAAAAAAAATGGAGGTCGCTTAAAACTGCTGAGACAGGAACTAGGTGATCCACTATGAGCTGTTGTTTAACATGTGCCTTTCTTCTCAGACAAAGGGTCCCCTCCCAGCCGGCACCATCCTGAAGCTGGTGACGTCTGCAGATGGGAAGCCTACTACAATCATCACAACGTCTCAGGCCGGAGGCACAGGAAACAAGCCCACAATCCTCAATATAAGTGGTGTCTCACCTACTACTACTAAGCAGGGCACCACCATCATTAAGACCATCCCCATGTCGGCCATCATGACCCAGCCTGGAGCTACAGGTCTGAGCTCAGTCACTTAATTATGGTTCTGATTGATTATGATCTATTCGTGAAAAAGTACCAGTTTACTAAAGGATAAGGTTTTTAAAATGTTCTCAAACAGATTGAAAGACGTTGCTGATGGAAATTAGTTTTTGAACCTTTTTTTTATGCAGGTGTGACGAGCAGTGCTGGTATGAAAACACCAATAACAATCCTGACCACGAAGGTGATGACCACTGGAACTCCTGGTAAAATTATCACTGCTGTGCCCAAACTAACCACTGCAGCTGGGCAGCAGGGGCTGACACAGGTAAACTGTTTTCAAACATTTTATTCTAATCTTTTTATGCATATTATTAAAAATGGAATGAAATTTGTTTTTATATAGGTGGTATTAAAGGGGGCTCCAGGACAGCCTGGCACAATTTTGCGCACTGTGCCCATGAGCACTGTGGGAGGTGTCCGTCTGGTTACTCCAGTGACGGTCTCCTCTGTTAAGCCCACTGTCACCACTCTGGTTGTCAAGGGGACCACTGGTAAGAAGACCCATCTTTTCTTCCAACTGCTGGGTTTGACTAGTGTCGATTTTAAAGGGATATTTGTAAAAAGCACATAATGTCTGACCAGCAGCAGATGCCTCTTGATGTCTTTGTTTAGTAGAAATTCAAACTCTTCTGTCAGGGAGGCTGAAGATAACGGCTAACATGAAGGGACTCAAACAAATGCAGATCAAAAACATCAAAGTACTTTTATTTTACACCTATTGGCACAGTGGGGTTATTTGTACAAGAAAGTAAAGCTGGTGAGTTTGCATAAAGAGCTGCAGTGTGTGTGTGTGTGTGTTAGTTCCTCTCAGGGTTAGCATTAGCTTCAGCTTCCCTGGTCCAAGTCATCTAGATATTTACTAAACAAAGACCTCTAGAGTTATCCACTGCAGGTAAGGCGTTAATGTTTCCAACCTCATTAAGGAACCCGTTAAAAACATTGAACTTTACTTAACTTAATTTAACTTAATCTGCACATTCTCCAGGGGTCACCACTCTTGGCACTGTCACTGGGACGGTGTCCACTAGCTTGGCAGGAGCCACAGCGGACAGTTCCAGTGCCTCTTTGGTGACGCCCATCACCACACTGGGAAACATAGCTACGCTGTCCAGCCAGGTGATCAACCCAACTGCCATAACGGTGTCGGCTGCTCAGACTAGTCTGACTTCTACTTCTACGCTGCCCTCGTCTACAATGACGGTGCAGGTAGGGCTCTATGTGATTATAAAACATCCCAAAACCTAAGACAAATAAAACCAAAAAAAAAACAGGAGGAGGTAAGGTTCTGTTGAAGCAGCACTTCTGATACGTTGTTGTCTCATTGGTTCCGTCTCAGAACCAGCCCACCCAGGTTACTCTGATCACAACCCCCAGTGGTGTAGAAGCCCAGCCAGTGCAGGATCTACCCGTATCCATTCTGGCTTCTCCAACCTCTGAACAGCCCAGCTCCACTGAGGCTGGAGCGACCGGAGACAGCTCTGGCACCGTCACCCTGGTCTGCTCCAACCCGCCCTGCGAGACCCACGATACGGGAACCACCAACACAGCCACCACCTCCTCAGCTACAATCGGAGCAGGACAGGTCTGCTCCAATCCGCCCTGCGAGACCCACGAGACGGGAACCACCAACACAGCCACCACCTCCTCAGCTACAATCGGAGCAGGACAGGTCTGCTCCAATCCGCCCTGCGAGACCCACGAGACGGGAACCACCAACACAGCCACAACGGCATCGTCAAACATGTCTACGCTACGAGTGTGCTCCAACCCGCCCTGCGAGACCCACGAAACTGGAACGACAAACACTGCTACCACAGCTTCATCCAACATGGGAGGAGCCCAGCAGGTGTGTTCGAATCCCCCACGTGAGACCCACGTGACGGGCACCACCAACACAGCCACACAAGCTTCCTCTAGCATGAACGCAGGCGAGACGGGAACCACGCAGAGCGATCACACGAATCCCACCCCCGAAACTGGGACCGACGAAACTCCGTCCACAGCCAGCTCCAGTACCGGGGAGGACCCAAACAGCACCACAACAGGCCAGGTCCAGAGAGTTTGCTCCAACCCACCGTATGAAACACACGAGACCGGGACCACCAACACTGCCACCACTGCTACGTGCAGCATGGAGACAGGCGAAGGAACAGGTATGTGGTTAAAAACGGTTCATTGGACTTTGGCTGAACAATTCAATCAGATATTTGGTGGTTCTGATTCAGATGTTGGTGAACTAAAGGTGCACTGATTGTAGTTCTCTGGCTGATGATCGATCTTTAATAAGCCTGATTCTAATTTAATTTTTCTCCTTTTCTTAATAACAGACACGACCAGGTGTTATAAGGTCACAATAAACCTGCAGCGTTCCAATCTTTATCTTAATGAAAAGCAGACCACCGTCTAGGGCTGCAACTAATCATTATTTTGCTAATCGATTCATCTGTTGATTATTTTTTTGGATTTATAATCGGATGGTAAAGGGTTCCTGAAAGAAGATTTTTTTTTTTTTTTTTTTTTTTTTTTTTTTACAAAATTAAAGCAGGTGAAAGCAAAACGTTTCTACCTGGGGAGTTCTGGATATAGCATATTGATGGACAGAAACGTTTATTTTATCTTAAACAAAAAGTATTGGTTTTTATTTTTTTACAATTTTAGTATAAATTCTGCAATAACTGGGGTGATCTGTCCGATAAATGTATGTTTTAGAGTCTCTATACTCCAGTTAACCATTAATCGATTACTAAATTAGTTGGTTATTTCAATAATCAATTAATCACAAATAATCCGATTAATTTTTTCAGCCCTACCACAGTCCAGAGGATCTTCAGGCTGGTTTACTCTTTATTTAATCTCTGACATCAGGCTTTTCAAGAGGCAGATTCTCTAAAATAATATAAATATGATCCATTTGAAATGCCGTTCAAGTCAGTTTGGTAACCAAACTGCACCTTTGAATTTTATCATTAGAAATAGTAACTGAAGTATTGTTTTTGACCCTTCCCAGCTACCCAGCAGACAGAGGAAGGAGCAGAAGGAACAAGCACCACAGAGGAAGCTGCTACCACTGCAGCTACTAGTGTAGCTACCACCACCCAAGGCAGAGCCATCACCAATGTGACTCAGTCCACACCTGCCCCTGGGCCCTCAGTACCTGTAAGCAAACACTTCTCTCGATTAGCAGCAGTTAAAGGCTGCATGAAGATTATTTGAGTATTTATTGAATGTGTCTGTAACTTTTGTTCCCCTACAGTCAATTTCATCAATCACAGAAGGGGTTAGTACTGCTGCCAGCGCCACGGAGGAGCTGATGCAGACCGAAGAACCTGCATCAGCAGAAGCTGCACCTGCAGAGGAGCCTGCTGCAGCTATGGAGACACAGGCAGAGGTGATTACAACACATTAGACGTGGTTAGCAGTAACTTGGCTAAATGTATCATCACAGCTAATTTAATGTGTCATTTGGTCTTACAGGGAGAGGCAGCTACTGCGACGGCCTTAAACCTGCCTTCAGAGTTGATGTCGGAGGGCCAGGGGGCCACCCTGATGGTGACAGGGCTGTCAGACGAAGAGCTGGCCGTAACTGCTGCAGCTGAGGCTGCTGCACAGGCTGCAGCCACAGAGGAGGCACAGGCCCTGGCAATCCAGGCTGTTCTCCAGGCAGCTCAGCAAGCTGTAATGAGTAAGTTTGTGCATTGAGTAGAAATGGTTCCTCCACAGCCACTGTAGAGGAAGTAGCCCAGTGGAGTTAAAGAAAGCGGCATCATGAGGAGCTAAAGGCTATGTGGCTGTTGAATGAAAATTTGATTTTGTTAGTCCTGAACATGAGTTCTATTTTTTACAGATGAAGGTGATGCTTCTGCAGAGAGTCAGCAGCCCACCAACATCCCCATCATGCTAACCCAGCAAGAGCTAGCAGCTCTGGTCCAGCAGCAGCAGCAGCTGCAGGAAGCTCACGCTGCAGCACAGCAGGCCTCAGTGGACAGCAGCCTGCCCACCGAGGGCCTGGCACCTGCCGACAGCCTCAATGACCCGTCCGTAGAAAGCAATGGACACAATGAAATGGCTGCCTCAGTCACTAGCGCTGTGTCATCCCTCCTACCACGCACCACTGCTGAGAGTAAGTCTTTGTTTTCTTTCTTTTATTTGCTTTTTTTTAAATCCTTTATTGATGTAATTTGTGTTGCTCTTTCCTTAACCCAGCTCTGGCTCCATCGAGTACATTCGCACCGTCTATATCAGTAGCAAGTCCAGCCAAGCTCCAAGCTGCAGCCACTCTCGCAGAGGTGGCCAATGGAATTGAGGGAGAGGTGAGGTTCAGCACCTGATGGCTCAGCTTTCAGGAAATGGAAATAAGTGTTTGTTTTGTTTTTTTACTTACCTTTTTTTGTTTTTCTTGTCCAGAAACAAGCCCCTCAGCCAACTCCAGTGAAGCCTGTTGTTAAAAAGGAGAACCAGTGGTTTGATGTTGGAATTGTAAAAGTGACAAATATGGTTGTCACTCACTTCTATGTGCCAGCAGATGATTCACAAGGAGATGTAAGTGTTATGGGAGAGTTGTGTACATCAAGGATGGGTTCTTGTCAGAGACTCTTCCTTTAATGCTCTTCTTTTCCTGGTGTAGGACGACTCCGGCGCTGTACCGGACTACAGTCAGATGAAGAAAATGGAGCTGCAGCCTGGAACAGCGTACAAGTTCCGTGTGGCTGGAATCAACGCCTGTGGTCGTGGAACGTTCTCTGAGATTTCTGCTTTCAAAACCTGCCTTCCTGGGTTCCCAGGGGCCCCGTGTGCCATCAAAATCAGCAAGGTAAGCATTTAAACACTAGCAAAAGATTCCTGGCATGTGACCTTCCACTGCCACAAAGTACTGACATTCTATTTATTTACTTTCGTCGCCAGAGTCCAGATGGTGCCCACCTGACCTGGGAGCCGCCTTCAGTGACATCAGGGAAAATCATTGAGTACTCTGTATACCTGGCCATCCAGAGCAGCCAGACAGCTGAGGCCAAGGCCTCCACACCGGCCCAGCTAGCCTTCATGCGAGTGTATTGTGGACCCAACCCCTCCTGCTTGGTGCAGTCATCCAGCCTCTCAAATGCCCATATTGACTACACAACTAAACCGGCTATCATCTTCCGCATCGCCGCCCGCAATGAGAAGGGTTACGGTCCTGCCACTCAAGTTCGATGGCTACAGGGTAAGCAAAGAGGTTCCTGATGTATCGGAGGGAGGAGTTAGACTCTGTCCTTCACTCAGCCGTCTTAAAATGTATCCTACAGTTAAAGTTTGAACTTTCCTCTCATGAATTTGTAAAGGATGTCAGTGAACAGAGATTGTATGAAACAATGTGAAGAAGTAGTTCATAACCTTATAATGCTGCTAGCAAGAGAACTTGATCTTCTTCCGGTGAACATTTGGATCCGCTGAACACGCTCTCCGCCATTTTGCTCCTAAGCTACATTGCCCTCATAGTGATATTTGACATGCATGTCAGGCCGGCCTGGCTTGTAAATAAGAGACAGGAAAACTACACAGAGATGAATTGTGGGATGTCGCTCCATCTAAAGAGAGACCTTAAGCTCCTTGCATCACTATTTTTCTCAAGTTCTTTCTGTCAAAAATAATTATTGCTCCTTTAAAGCAGACATTATTTTTAGTTGACCTACTTGGATCCTGAAAGGAGATACCAAATAAAACTAGCAACGATGAGCTTGTTATTTCCCTACTAATCTGACTTTGGTTGTTGGTTAAGCTGTGTGGTATTTCTGTTTCTTCTTGTCTTAAACTAGCTGGATCAGCAACAAAGCTAACCTAGGAGTTTTAACACAACATTCAGCATTTTATTGAATTGGTTGTTGGTCCCTGTAAACCTGCCTCCAGCTCCTGATCAGTGTTCTTCCTTTCCTCTCTTCTGGTCTTACTATTCTGGGGAGTAACTTTATTGTTTTTGTTTTTATTCAGTTATGTCTGCACATTGTTCACATATTAGTAGTTTGTTTGTTTTTTGTTTTTTTGGGTGTAATTCCCCCCTTATTAAGCCAGTAAGCCCTAAAAGGAACATAGTCAGGTCGTAGGTCATAGTCTGGTGACAGTGGACACAGCTTCTTAATGGAGCCCACTGCCCTGCAGTGCCTCATGGAAAAGTGACGGCTCAGTGTGTCTGAAAACCAAATAGTATTAATTAAACAAACTGATCTGCAGCCGAGTTTCAGTGAAATCTCAGAGAATCAAGAAAAACAAAATCATTAGGATGAAGACAAATTAAACGGAGTAAAATGCTATTTCACTATAGAGAGTGTTGTTGATGAGCCATTAATTCAATCCCCCCCCCCCCCAAAAAAAAAAAAAATCATTTTACAGTGCTGTATTTACTTAGACCGTAGAGACTAAGAATAGCACTGCTATCATTAGTATCAGTATTAATTACATTTAGTTGCACAACTAAATGCCTCTGCAGCTTTACTTCCTGGTTCTGTGAACATAAACATTCATACTGTAAACCCAGTGCTATTGGAGTCATATCTCTCCGTGAATCAAATATCTTTTGCGGTTTTTTTCTTCACACTGGATGTTGCTCTTCATTTTCATATCTTAACTGTGATGATAACATGCTTAGTCATATCTTTTCCTTGTTTACTCCCTGAGCACATGCAGTGCGCCTTCGATTACTTGGTTCTGTTGTGCAAAGTTCACATGAACGGCTTTATTTGCTAACAAAGTGAGAAAAAAATGTTTTTAAACTAATATTACCATTGATGATACAGCAGCAGGACGCTGTCATTTTAAGAAAACCTTTCAATAATGAGCTTCTGGTGCATTAAAATGTCGTACAACATGACTGCCCCTTTAAGGACTGCAGTCGGCAGTCTGTGCTTATCTTTTGGAAAAGTTAGTGAGAGTGCTTTTTTTTTTTTTCATTCCAGTTTTTTCCATTTATGGACGTTGAACATCGGGTGTTAAGATCAGAGGGTGAAAGCTGAGCATTAAGTAGCCTTCAGTTAGCAAGCTTTCTACATCTAGACATGAGCTGGACATGGGGCTGTTTCTTTTACCCTTTCACAGTAAACTGCAAGTATGAAGGCACATGGCGACAATGAGAGGAGGGCACAAATCGGTTAAAAAGGTGAATCGACCTTGAAGTGGAGCTCTTACTCCCTGTAGGTGTTTATAAGTGAGCGCAGGCTGGCAAAGCAGCAGGAGAGCCTGCTCAGGTCTCTACAGCAGCTGTGTCACTTCACACACGTTTTCTTTTCTAGTACACACTCCTGATGTTACTGTATCCACCACAGATTCACTGATATTAACAGTAGTGGAGAGACTCGTTTTGGTTTTTATTTAAAAAAAAAAAAAAATGTTGCATCCACTTTACAAGAAGTGTGGATAATTTCCCCCTGAGAGCCTCTGTGCAATGAGCTTCCTGATTGGTTTGATCTTTGGTCTCTAATGAATCCATGCCTGTGGGGCAGAAACTACCCGAGTATACCTGTAAGGACACATTGTGTTTGACATTTCAACAAGAATAACTTGTGGAATGACTGAAGGAAAATAAAAACTACTGCTTCTGTATTACTTCAGTCTGTCTCTACATTGGTTTTATGACACAAAAAATTAGACTAAAAACATTGGCTAAATAAAATTTCCACTAAATTTGAGCCTTTAGCATCTGCATTAGATAATCAGAAAAAAAAGATCTGGTCACTGGAACCAGTTTGTGATTAAACATCTGTGGAAAGAATCTGATCTAAATCCAATTATTGCTGTAATCCACAGAATCTGGTAAAGATGCAACTTCTGCAAAACCTGCCGCTAAAAGACCGGGCACGTCTCCTGATACGTAAGTATCTTTGAAACTTAATCACAGGCTGAACTTGATGTAGATGAACGCTGCTCATTCTGCTTTCGTGTCTCGTCCTCACAGCAAGACAACTGGTCCAAAGAAGGCGAGGACGGACCAGTGAGGTTGCCCAGAATCCCCTCTGGTATTCTCTCCCTTTTTTTTTCTCCCCCCATTGTCCTTTTTATCAGGAAGATTGACCCTTGCTCATCGTCCTCATCATCTCCTCCATCCCCATGTCTCAGATGAAGACGTCGACTCTGGTAGACGCCAAGTGGAAAGTCAATCTGTGACGTGTTTCTGTAGATAAACCCTTCCTCCTCCTATTTGATCTGTTGGTCGTAATATTTTTAGAGCAACTCAAACCTAGAAGCACATTCTCGCTTTTTTTCAGTCACATCCCCTTTATTTTAACATCTATTTTTGGCTTCTTTTTTTTTTCTCCAAGTAGTTGAACATAGTATTTACTTTCACAAACTGGGAACCAGCCTGAGCAAAACGTTACCTTTTTTTTTTTTTTTTTTTTTTTCCTCTCTCTCTGTGTTTTGTGAATTTTTTGGGGGGGGGGTGTAGAAAGAGACTACATACAATGTACAGTGTTGAAAAAAAATGGCTGTGGAGGCATTAGTCAAGACGAACGGAAAAATCGGTATGGAAACGAATAAAGCACTTGTCCTCCACAAAAGAGGACATTTTTTTTTTTTTCTTTTTTGCTCCAAACAATTTGCTTCATAGAGAACCAAGTCTGTACAGTCATCATACTGGACCCCAGTTTCCTGGTAATATCATCACTGTGCGCTTTTTACCCCAAGACGAGGCGTGGAGGCTGACATATTGGAACGGACGGCGAAAGGAGGAGGGGGGAAAAGAGACGAGATTTGTAGAGAAAGAATGACAGACTTTTGCTAGGACAGAGACTGGCAGCACACATTTAAAGGAAATTCCAAAAACCTTCCCAAAAAATTAGCAATGACGCAGAAAATCTCTTGTGTAGTTTATTTTTGTATTTTTAAGCTTCGTTTTCCTCCTGTGTGTATGTGTATGTGTGCATTTTAAAAGAAAGACATCTTTTTTTTTTTTTTTAACTGTTCATCCTCGTAGTTTGTGTTGGTGGGAAGACAAGTTGGCTGTGTTCATGTAGCCACTATATTTTAAAAGAAAAAAAAAAAAACCTTCACTCGGTCGGTTGTATGTTCCTGTTGAAAGACGAGACTTTTGTATTTGTTCCAAGTAGAACCGGAGAGGTTGTAGGACTGAAGGGAACTTTGAAGTGGACCCAGGGAGAGAAGTTTTTGTTTTGTTTTTTACCTTGTTTACTTCTCATTGTTTGTGTTGCTTTGTTTGCCAAACACAAATTTTCCAGGGTTACAAGATAAAAATTGGAATTTGATCCTTTGACTTTTTTCTCCTGATACGCGGTTGGTTGTCCCTACTTCTTATGCTCATAAATCTTTAATTTTTAGATTGGTTAAATATAAGTAGACCCCACCCCCCACCCCACCTTATCGTCTGTGAATCAACTGAATACATTTTGTCTTTCCTTTTTTTTAAGGCTCTGTATTTCAGACCACAGCTGGTGTGCAAAGCTACCTGTGACATGTTGTCTGAATGGGATTGCCTGAGAAGGCTGCTTACAGTTGGAGTGGACTCACTTGTAAATTAATTCGTTCATAGAGCAAGAATAAAACACACACAAAAAAAAACATCTTGGCCTTTTATATAATTACCTGTAACAAACTGTTTTTACATGTTGGTCATCTCTTGATCGCCTTTTGTGTCTTTACTTAAAGAAACAAATATATATATAAATATATATATAGTCTCCCTGATTGTTCTGATTGATTTTTGCTTCTGTCGAGCTGATTCACTAGGAGTGGGGAAATCCTGCTAGCTTCATCAGTCCAAATCTGTACAGGGAGGAGATTTCTGACCGGGCATGATTGGAGATCTACCGTAAGGGTGGTTTAAAAAAATAAATAAAATGAGGCCTGAACATCAGAGCCGACACCTCCGCTTTGCCGCCTTGGGTTCAGGTTGGGATTTCTCCTGATTTCTTTCTAGAAACGAACTTTCTCTTCATATGCATTCATAATTTTGTGCGTGTCAGTGTGTCTGTTGAACAAAACTAGACATGCATGCAAAAGCAGTGTATTTTAGTAGTGATGCCTTAAGTTAGACCATAAGCTGAAGGTTCTCAAAAAAAAAAAAAAAGAAAAGAAGGAAAAAAAAAAAACATTTAATGAGTTTGTTCCTCTCTCCATGTGGTATACAATTGTGTCCTTTCCTTCCACAGTACCTTTGCCGGGTCACTATTTTTGCACCCTTGTTAGATAGGTCATCATCAGCAGTGCCGAGGTCTCTGAACTTTCCTTCCCTGGGACGGGTGCTCCTCAGCACTCACAGGTGTTGCGAGTTTCTCTCGGCTGTTCGCAGGTTATCTGGAAATGTCCTGTATTTTCCAATGTGTGTTTTTTGTACTGTAGGGAGTAATGTATCTTTTATCATCAAAAATAAACATGTTAAACAGATTTTAGTCTCCTTGTTCTTTTTGATTGAATTACCTGCTGGAGGCCAAGTTCTGCAGCTCGTAGAAACGGCTTCTCAAGGTCCAAGTCTTCTTTGGCGCTTCCTTCAAAGTATTCTGCTCCAATTTCATCACACCACTGGAGAGCCTTTCTGTGAGACACCTGAAGAGGAAACAAAGTATTTGGAAATGCCTTGATGCAGTTCCTCACTAAAATATTCACACCCCTTAAACCTTTTTATCTTAGAAAACATTTTCTTAGGGTTTCTTGGGATGTGATGTCACATTTGTGTGCTTTTTAGGATGCATCTCCACATCAAAAATCTAAAAACAGGCTAAGTTTTTACTCGACAAACACTATGTAACCTGTTGCCAACATACAAAACATCTTTAGGGGGAAAAATTAACTCTGCACCTTACCCTTAATACATTATCCCTATGTTAAAGCCCAGGAGCGGCTGCATCATGCTGTTATTTTCTTTGCAGGGACGGGGAATCTGGCTAATGGAGCTAAAGGATGTTCCTGATGAAAAATATACGAGATGCTGCAAAAGACCTGACCCTCAGAAAGGAGGTTCATCTGACCAAAATGGTATCGACCCTAAATATGCACCTTAAGCTACAATGGAAAGGTGCAAAAACAATGTATTTGCATGTTGGAAAGGTTTATCAGTATATCCTTGGTTTACCTAGAAATGTGTGAAAATTGAAGGCAGAACACGAACATTGATAACAGAATCTGATTTGGTTTGGTCTGTTTTTGCAGAGAACAATCCACATAAATGTCACCTTGTCTTGATATCAAGATCTCATTTTTCCTGCAAAACTTTGTGTTGGTCTATAAAATCCTAACAAACCAGTGACTTGCCAGCTCCTACATTTATAATTGAATTCAGGGCCAAAAATTACACACACACACAAAATCTGGACCACTTAGATTAGCTTTTCCACTGACCTCCCGGTTGCTCAGGTCCGTCTTGTTGCCTAGTACAATGAAGGGAAAGTCAGATGGATCCTCAGGTTCTCCTTGGACCAGAAACTCTTTCCTCCACACATCTAGAGCATTGAAACTGGCCGTGGAGGTGACATCAAACACCAGCATGCAGCAGTGACTCCCTCTGTACAGAGGGGAGCCCAGAGACTGGAACCTCTCTGTACCTGCTGTGTCCCAGATCTAAAACACACAGAACAGCAAGCTGAGGATTCACTGCAAGACAAACGGGCTGAGTCATGCATTTCTGTGACATACCTGCAGAGTCACCGTGTTTCCATCTATACTGACTGCCTTGGAGAAAAAGTCAGTCCCTATGGTGGCTCTGTACATGTTGGTGAAGCGGTGATTCACATATCTGTTCATGACGGAGGATTTTCCCACCCTATGTAAACACGCGCACTTGGAGGATCATTGAAACATTACTCAAACTTCTCTTTCTCTCCTTCTCAGCACACATTTATCTTATATGTCACGTAAAGCAGTAAAAGAGTACGTGAAAATATACAGATATTTTATTTTTTTTTAACATCTATCCAAAAAAAGTGAAAGTGAAACATCTGAACCCAAATCAACTATAATCCAACCATTTCAAAATGACAGTAAAATTCAAATGATACCCAGAGTTTCCTATGAGGATCGTCTTCAGGGTCACAGGAGTCTTTTCCTCATTCATGCTGAACAGAAGCTGCCTGCTGATCCACGATCTCCCCAAGCTGCAGCGGATGGTGTTGCCTTCACGTGCTGCTCGAAAATTCCTGCTGGATTATCTGTCATTTTACATAACAGGACCAAAGGATTTCGCTTGCTGACATGTTCTTAAACCTTTTCTTTTATTTTCCAAAAATATATAATCAGGCATTTGAATATATTAAGAAAAAAAAACAGAAAGTATAAATACAGAAACCAAAAAAACAAATCGTCACCTTCTTAAAATAATTGCCTAAGTCATTTTTTGCAATTTTTCAGGAAACACAAAAAACTGAACTGG